>JACGAQ010001314.1:0-63628 GCA_014119065.1 Orius insidiosus | reverse complement strand
ACATGAAATTGTATAAGTCATCAAGTTGACACAAAGATATCCCAATAGCGCTCAATTTGTACGTTCGAATTGAGTGCCTATCTGTAAATGGCTGGCGATTTTCATCCTGCATTCCATCCTGCATTGCGACACTCATTCAGATGTATAATTTTTAAAATAATATTTAATGATTTGTTTTTTAGGACACTTGAAAATATCATGGTTCGAAAGGTAATTACCAGACATTCTATAAGAGATGGACATTTGTACGTTTGTAATAGGCGAATATGTACAAGTTCGGGTATAAACAGGTAAGCAGTGCATTTTACAGTTAACAATCTGGAGAAGGTACTTGGTTGTACATTGTATTCTCCAGAGCTTGCTTGCAGATTCAAAGCATGTTTTTTTTTTTCTTACCATTGTTCTTTTGCTTTATTTGGACGTTGAAACTTGGGTACATGTGTTGCAGATACTACCGATGCATAAGATATCACGATCTTAAATGTCTTGGGGGGTGGTTTGTCTAGGTGACAATGTTCATCAATCAGCATGTCACAATCATAGTCCTCCTTCGAAGTCTATGGTTAACGAATTAAGGAAACGAGGGATGCGAATGCAAATGTTTTTGGAACGCAGTAAGGCACCACCGCCACCATCCAACGATGGACAATGCTCGTAAGTTGATTTAATAGTTTGATCAACTCTTGGTTTCTCAAAAACTTATTTCTGCAGGACTGATAGTGCCCCGCTGGAAGGCTCAGAGTCAAAACCTCTCCAAGAACCCCCACAGACTTGCTTGTAAGTTGATTTATTAATTTTAGGTTTCTCAAAAACTTATTTCTGCAGGCCTGATGATGCCCCCCTGGAAGGCTCAGAGTCAACACCTCTCCAAGAACCGCCCCAGACTTGCTCGTAGTTGATTTATTAGGTGTACAAAATGAAACTCAGCCACAGGGTAAATTTGAATTTTGTAGATTTTAGCCGAGTTTCATTTTGTCCTAGTAGTTCATTTTTTCAAAATTTTAAACATTTTAGGCGTTAAAGTCCATCAAAAGTTGACCTTCTCCGTGTAAGAAGGTTATTGAAGTATAACCATTAGAAGGTTAATTTTTATAGGCTTGTAAATCGTAAACCGTTACAGATATTGAAAAATGCACTAATAAAATCTTTGGAAATTTAATTCTCTTTATTTTTATTCTATTCATTTTTTTTCTAGGTCGCACTGTTTTCAAGATAAATTTATTTAAAAAAAAAATTATTTTCCGAAAATGGTGCATCTTAGAAAAAAATAATTAAGTGCAAATTTATAGAGAATTAAATTTCCTACAGGTTTATTTATTCGGTGTACAAATGAAACTCAGCCACAGGGTGAATTTGAATTTTGTAGATTTTAGCCGAGTTTCATTTTTTACACCTAATATTAATTTATGTTTCTCAAAAACTTATTTCTACAGGCCTGATGATGCCTCCCTGAAGGCTCAGAGTCAACACCTCTCCAAGAACCGCCCCAGACTTGCTCGTAAGTTGATTCATTAATTTTAGTACCGCCCTCGTTGAACTTGTAAGTTAATGTGTTAAAGCAATTCCTTTTCTTGAATTTTTTTTGCAGGCCAATTAATCCCACCCCGGAAAACACTCCGTCTGAACCTCTCCATAAACTACCCTCGTAAGTTGAATTTATTATATTATTTTTTTTTTTACAAGAAATTGTATAGGTCATCAAGTTGACACAAATTTGATAATCCCAATAGCGCTCAAATATTGATTTGCACATTGCGACACTCATGCCCGGTTTCCAGAACGTTAGATATAGAACCGATAGTACTATTGGTTCTATAACTCGTAAAATTAGTAAAATGGGTTGCTAGAACGTTCGTTAGGCTATCGGTTCGATAAATCTCCTGCTAAAGTTAGCGGTCCAAAAATCATTCGATATCTATTCTATATGCGAAAAGGAGAAGTTTTTAATAAATTCTTCTCGTCCGGCGTCTTTTTTTACTCAAAATTTTTCTTGAATTTAAAAATAGATTTTTCGTCTATAACCCTGAACAACCGATTGAAAAACATCTTTTTTTGCCCGAGATTTTTCCCTCGGCATTATTAATAATAATAATTAATAATAAAATAATAAAACTCGGTCTGCTAGAGACCCACCCAAAGCGGTTATAGTTTTTTTTACCCGTTTTGATTTTTACCCTTGTTGATTCGATTATAATCATAATACATATGTGGGAACCACAAAACATATGTTCTAAATAAAATTATCATCATTCTTCAGAGTAAAATACATGACACACTCAACTTCTTTCATTTCTTTCTTTCTAAATTTAGTGGTGATGATCCATCCCACACATACAGGGTGTCCAGAAACACATGGCAAGCGTCTGGGAGAGCGTTAAAAAGTGGTTTTACGAAAAAAAGTTAAATGTAAACCCCCTTAATTTAAATCAAAGAATTTGATGGTGTAGTTTAAAATCCGCTGGATATACAGGGTGTCCCAGACACAACCTAACTTCGTTATTTCAAATGAGAACCCCTTTTTTATTTCAGATTCGTAATCTACGCAAAATTTCAAGTAGATTTGAGTACTCATATGACTATTTTGGACAACTTTTAAAAAATGTCAAATTTAGCGTTTTTTGCGCTAAAATCCGTTAAAATTGACCTAGGAGACTCGTTTTTTTTTAATTCCACTTATTTTTTCCCGAAGAATCCAACTGTCTCAAATTTGAGCATCTTCGCATTCTGCATCACGAGATTTCGTCGCTAATGGCCTTTTTTCAAGTTAGAACCCAAATTTTTAGTTCAGAAATGAAAATTAGCACTTGTTGAAAGGAATTTTTCTTTCGGACCACAAATTTTGAAAGAGCTACAGCGTCTTTTGTGTTTATGCATCAAAAATTAAAATTCCGTCAACAAATCGCTAATTTCCATTTTTGAAGTATGGAATTTGGAGTTAAACTTGAAAAAAGGCCATTAGCGACGAAATCTCGTGATGCAGAATGCGAAGATGCTCAAATTTGAGACAGTTGGATTCTTCGGGAAAAAATAAGTAGAATTAAAAAAAAACGAGTCTCCTAGGTCATTTTAACGGATTTTAGCGCAAAAAACGCTAAATTTTGACATTTTTTAAAAGTTGTCCAAAATTGTCATATGAGTACTCAAATCTACTTGAAATTTTGCGTAGATTACGAATCTGAAATAAAAAATAGGGGTTCTCATTTGAAATAACGAAGTTAGGTTGTGTCTGGGACACCCTGTATATCCAGGCGGATTTTAACTACACCATCAAATTTTTTGATTTAAATTAAGGGGGGTTTACATTAACTTTTTTTTCGTAAAACCACTTTTTAACGCTCTCCCAGACGCTTGCCATGTGTTTCCGGACACCCTGTATATCAATTGAGCAAGGATTAGAACCCGATCGCTGTTGACAATTGTAAAATGAATACGTTAATTTATTAAGTATTATTATTATTATTATTATTATTATTATTGCGTCCATTCTAGCGAGACTCATCAAACAATTTGATCCTCGCTAAAGGAAAAAAATGAACCCGTTTGCGGTATCAAATGAACACGAATCTTGAACACGGACAGTATGTTGGTTAATTTTTGCGAGGATCATCACATTTGATGACACAAGGGGGTTAATTTTGTCTAAAACAGAACCAGTTCGGAATTCCGTATCGGTAATGATAAGGTTGACTACTGAAACCACCAAGAAGTTTTCATAAATAATCACAAAATTGAAAGAAATAGTGGCGCGACCTGTTGGATTTTCTCATGAAGTTCAGTTGTCGAACCAATAGTTATAGAGCCTATAAGTTAACGACTGCTACGTTCGAGAAACTTGCTTCAAAGTTATCGAACTAATAACTTTATCGAATCTATACCTATCGACCCGATAACGAAACGTTCTGGAAACCGGGCATCATTCAGATGTATTAATTTTTTAAAATCATATTTAATGATTTGTTTTCTAGGGCACTTGAAACTATCATGGTTCGAAAAGGGGGTTACCAGACATTCTATAAAGGAGATGGACATTTGTATGTTCGTTATTCTACGTTTTCGGGTAATAACAGGTAAGCAGTGCATTTTACAGTTAACAATCTGGAGAAGGTACTTGGTTGTACATTATATCCTCCAGAGCTTGCTTGCAGATTCAAAGCATGTTTTGTTTCTTATCATTGCTCCATTTGGATAATAGTGTTAAACTCGGGTAACATGTGTTCTTAAATTGCAGATACTACCAATGCATAAGATCTAGGGATCTTAAATGTCGTGGGAAGATGGTTTGTCTAGGTGACATGTTCATCAATCAGCATGTCACAATCATAGTCCTCCTTCGAAGTCAAAGATTAACGAATTAAGGAAACGAGGGATGCGAATGCAAATGTTTTTGGAACGCAGTAAGGCACCACCGCCACCATCTAACGAAGGACAATGCTCGTAAGTTGATTTATTAATTTTAGGTTTCTCAAAACTTATTTCTGCAGGACTGACAATGCCCCACTGGAAGGCTCAGAGTCAACACTTCTCCAAGAACCACCCCAGATTTGCTCGTAAGTTGATTTATTAATTTTAGGTTTCTCAAAAACTTATTTCTGCAGGCCTGATGATGCCCCCCTGGAAGGCTCAGAGTCAACAGCTCTCCAAGAACCGCCCCAGACTTGCTCGTAAGTTGATTTATTAGGTGTACAAAATGAAACTCAGCCACAGGGTAAATTTGAATTATATAGATTTTAGCCGAGTTTCATTTTGTCCAAGTAGTTCATTTTTTCAAAATTTTGAACATTTTAGGCGTTAAAGTCCATCAAAAGTTGACCTTCTCCGTGTAAGAAGGTTATTGAAGTATAACCATTAAGAAGGTTAATTTTTAAAGGCTTGTAAATCGTAAACCGTTACAGATATTGAAAAAATGCACAAATAAAATCTGTTGGAAATTTAATTCTCTTTAATTTTTATTCTATTCATTTTTTTTCTAGGTCGCACTGTTTTCAAGATAAATTTATTTAAAAAAAAATTATTTTCCGAAAATGGTTGCATCTAGAAAAAATAATTAAGTGCAAATTTATAGAGAATTAAATTTCCTACAGTTTTATTATTGGGTGTACAAAATGAAACTCAGCCACAGGGTAAATTTGAATTTTGTAGATTTTAGCCGAGTTTCATTTTGTACACCTAATATTAATTTTATGTTTCTCAAAAACTTATTTCTACAGGCCTGATGATGCCCCCCTGGAAGGCTTAGAGTCAACACTTCTCCAAGAACCGCTTCAGATTTGCTCGTAAGTTGATTTAATAGTTGATGAACTCTTGGTTTCTCAAAACTTATTTCTGCAGGCCTGATAATGCCCCCTGGAAGCTCAGAGTCAACACCTCTCCAAGAACTCCCCAGACTTGCTCGTAAGTTGATTCATTAATTTTCTTAACTGTTGATTTCTCAAAAACTTATTTCTACAGGCCTGTTAATGTATCCTCCCGTGAATCATCCCGGGCAAGCTCGTAAGTTGAATTATTAAGTTTTTTATCCTTGGGTTTCTGAAACGTTGTTTCCACAGGCCAACTGGTGCCTCCTATGCACCCTCCCGTGGATCTTCCCGCTCAAGCTCGTAAGTTGAATTATTTATTAATTAATTCTTGGTTTCTAAAACGCTTGCATAGCCCGAGTGATTCCTCCCTGGAAGACTCCTGTGAACCATCCCAGACAAGCCTGTAGGTTCATTTAGTAATTTTATTAATTCTTGTTTTCTGAAACGATTTTTTATAGGCCTGTTAATGACTCCCTGGTAGGCTCGCAGTCACCACCTCCGCTGCATGAACATCCTCTGAACAATGGTAAGTTGATATGCTTATTCATTCATTAATTTATTAATTTTTAATTCTTGTTTTCTGAAACAATTTTTACAGGCCTGTTAATGACTCCCTGGTAGGCTCGCAGTCACCACCTCCGCTGCATGAAACGTCCTCTGAAAAATGGTAAGTTGATGTGCTGAACAATCAAGTGGGTCATCTAGTTGGCACAAAGTTGATAAACCGAAAAGCGCTCTATTATCGCACACCTGCCTCGCCATAAAATACATTGTGACTGTCTCATTCAGATTTTATTGTTTTCAAAATAATATATAATAATGACCTACTTTGTTTGTTATCAAGGAAAATAGAAGCCATCGAGGTTCGACATGGGGTTAACCTGTATTTGAATAAAGGAGATGGACATTTGTACAAAAAAATCATCAATCATCAACGAGAAAGTAAGCAGAGCTTAAATTTTACAGTTAACAATCTGGACATGGAAACGCTATCAAAATACCCCGCCTTGCAAAAACCCTTCTACAGCAGCCAGAAAAGTTATGATACTTCCCCGCCCCTGATGTACACTGTAGAGAAAAAGGATAGATGAAGACTCATGCTCCCGTTTTCAAGCTCCCCTTGGCGGTGCCGCGATATGCTTGTATACAGGTGTGTATTAATCGGGCGCTTCATCTCTCCTCTTTCTCTACAGTGTAAATTTTAACCCTTTCGAGACTGCAGGCGACTATAGTTGCCATTCGCGCATGTCGCTTGGAGACCGCAGGCGACTATAGTTGCCCAGCGGGAAGCCTCTTTATTTCTCTAAGATATTTAATACCTTCGCTTCCCGTGGTGCTAGCGACATGCTAAAACTGGCCATCTGTTGGGGAAGAAATGAACTACGTGATGATCAAATCACTCGCTTTCTGTGCTTTGCTGGGCGCTGGGAGCGGTGGGGAGAAGTGCTGCCAGTAGCGCAGAGAATCCGGCGTCAGACGTGGTCTCGAAAGGGTTAAGGTTCAGGTTGTTTAAGGCTCTTAGCTCCAGTGCTTGTTTCTCTAGAAGCTGATGTAAAACATTTTCTCTCTCACCATTGTTCCCTAATGCTTATTTGCATTATAGTGTTTAAACTTGGATAACATGTGCTCTTATATTGCAGATACTACTGTTGCTATAAGTATGACGACCTTCGTTGCAGCGGGAGGATGGTTTGTGACTGACAATATTTTTGTTTCATCATCAAGTCACATTCATAGTCCTCCTTCTGAGTCAGAGATTAACGAAAAAAAGGGAAAAAGGGATGCAAATAGCATCTCGACGCATAGCGAAGTTGAATAAAAAGAAGAAAATAATTAATGAGTAATAAACAACTTTTATTACACTAATTAAAAGGGTTAATGAATTTAATTTAGTAATGAAATCCATTAAAATACGTCAGAGGATAGAGGTAGCTGAAGGAAAGAGTTTTTCCACCTACTTTCCTGCAGTCTTGAACAAACGTCATGCATTTATGTTCACAGAAATATTCTTTCATCGTTTCTCTTATCCTCTGATGAATTTTTATGTGTTTATAAACAAATTTAGTTCCTAAAATGCTAATTGTTATCAATAAATATAGGATGTGAAAATAGCTATACCTTTCTAAAATATTTTTTTACAGGCAGATACCCTCAGGAGCTTACCAATCACTATTCTAGATGAACCATCCCAACAAGCCTGTAGGTTCATTTATTAATTTTATTTTCTTGTTTTCTGAAACAATTTTTGCAGGCCTGTTAATGACTCCCTGGTAGGCTCGCAGTCACCACCTCGCTGCATGAAAATGTCCTCTGAAAAATGGTAAGTTGATATGCTTATTCATTCTTAATTTATTAATTTTATTAATTCTTGTTTTCTGAAACAATTTTTTATAGGCCTGTTAATGACTCCTGGAAGGCTCCAGTCACCACCTCCTCTGCATGAAACGTCCTCTGAAAATGGTAATTGAAGTGCTGAACATGAAATCAAGTGGTTCATCTAACAAAGTTGATAAACCGAAAAGCGCTCCCGCACACCTGCCTCCCATAAAATATTGTGGCAGTATCATTCAGATTTATTTGTTTTCAAAATAATATATAATAATGACCTACTTTGTTTGTTATCAAGGCAATTAGAAACCATCCAGGTTCGACATGGGAGTAAACTTGTTTGGTACAAAGGAGATGGACATGTGTACAGTCATAATAGACAAACATCAACGAGAAGGTAAGCAGAGCTTATATTTACAGTTATGATATCAAACTTTTTGATGATATCACTGATGTACTGTAGAGAGAGGAGAGATGAAGCACAATCAGCCACACTGTTACCACAACCAGGAAAGCAAGCAGGCATTGCGACTGCAGAAACATTCCAGCACTGCATTCTCATGCTCCCGTTTTCAAAGCTCCCCTTGGCGGTGTTGCAATCTGCTTGATTACTGGTGTGTAATATATTAATCGGGCGCATTTCTCTCTTTCTCTACAGTGAAATCGGAGGGTGGGAAAGTTGATATCAACGTTTTCTGGCTGCTGTAGAAATGTTTTTGCGATGGGGTGTTTTTGATAGCGATATCACATTTTTGTAGTTATATTACTATTAAATGACTTTTAAAGTACACATTATAAATAGAGTGCAAATTTCAAGCTTAGTCCTCCAAACTTGGGACCCTTTAATTTCATTAAGTACCCAAAAATTTCAGTTTTTCCTTACATTTTGGGGGGGGGGGGGGGGTCCATAATGGGTAAAATCCTTCAAAAGGCATTGGTGATAGTCCTTTGCAAAATTTCAAGTCAATTGGTCCAGTCACCCAGGCTGTGGGCGTGTCAAAGGGGAAAAGTTCCCAAAAATTTTATTTTTTATTCCTAACTTTTTTGAGTTGTGATAATGAGTTAAAAGGCTCAAATTGAAAGGAAGCTCTGTACAAAATTTTAAGTCAATCGGTGTGCTAGGAGAGGCTGTAGCCCGCTAACTGAAGAAGAAGAGCACGCCAAAGGCGAAAAACCGGGTTTTCAGAGTTGTATATCTCGGCACCCTGTATACCGATCGACTTGAAATTTTCAGCGTTTACTCATATTGAATCAGAGAAGACCTGTATAAAATTTGAAGTCGATCGGTATACAGGGTGCTGAGATCGTGACGTCAAGTAAACATACTTTACTTTTTCCGCTTTCCTTGATTGGTGGGTGGTTCATAATTCCTTGTGCAAATTTTAAGGCTCTAATTCTTATTTGGATTATACTTTATAGTGTACTTGGGTAACATGTGCTCTTATATTGCAGATACTACCGTTGCTAAGTATAAGGAAATTCTTTGCATTGGAGGATGGTTTGTGACGCAGACAATATTGTTCTTTCATCATCAAGTCACAGTCATAGTCCTCCTACTGAGTCAGAGATTAACGAATTGAAGACAAAAGCGACGAAAAGAGCGTCTCGACGCATGAGGTCTTCGAATAGAAAGAAGAGGAAAATTAATGAGTAATAAATAAATTACATAAATAATAAATAGTAAATTAGAGTAATAATTTTTTTTTAAATAGAGTAATAAATTTATTACACTAATTAAAAGGGTTAATGTTTAATGTAGTAATGAAATCCATTAAAATACATCATAGGATAGAGGTATGTGAGGGAAAGAGTTTTTCCACCTACCTAACCCCGCAGTTTTGAACAAACGTTGTACATTTATGTACACAGAAAAATTTGAGAGAGCAATAAACGGAAAATATTTCACCTGAAATATTCTGTTTGTTGTTTCTCTTATCCTCTGATGTATTTTATGTATTTAATAATCAAATTTAGTACCTAAAATGCCATTGTTGTTATCAATAGGATGTGAAAATTGTAGCTATTCCTTTCTAAAATATTTTTTTACAGGCAGATACCCTCAGGAGCTTACCAATCACTATTTCTAGATGAACCATCCCAGACGAGCTTGTAGGTTCATTTATTAATTTTATTAATTCTTGTTTTCTGAAATTTTTAGTAATTCCTTTCTGAAACTTTTTTCTGCAGGTTGATACCATCAAATCTCACAGTCATAGTCTAATGAGTCAGAGATAAACGAAATAAGGATACAAGGGATGTAAACAAAAGTTGTTGGAAAGCAGTAAGGAATCGTCGTTAATTGTTTAACAATGAATGAATACGTTATGTAAAATAAGTAAAATCTTAATACATTCCTAAAACGTAATTATTTTTTCTGAACCTGAGGTTATCTAAACTTTCAGCATGGAAGAGAATGTCTATCCTAGAGGAAGGGAGATCACCAATTTGTCTAGCTTCAGCTAATAGGAACAGATGCTAAAAATAAGAAGAATAGCCAAAGACCAGAGAGGTGTAGAAGCTAGAGAGGAGTGTAGTAAAATAAAAAAGAGAATGGAAAAAATAAAGAAACCATCTGATAAGGTATAGGCCGAAACTTGTGCGCTATCCATTTTTTCATTTGCCATTTTCAATACTTTCATCTTACGCTTATGTATTGTTCTACATTGTACTACTCTCGCTACATAAATGTGATAAATACACTAGGGTTTAGGACCAATTGGTAAATGTCAAAATTACCGCTGAACTTTCGAACAAAAAACCATCGATGATTGCGTCATCCTTTAACTGAGACCTTTACATCCAAGGTAGGTAACTTGTAAACAATAAGGTTATCACTTATGTCGACTTAAGTTATTCTGATAAAATACAAGTTTCCGAAGATTAAAGTTACCATGAACTTTGTGTAATGTAATGATTTCTGTTTGATGAGAGCTGTTCATAGGAAAACCCGTCAAAGTCAACAATCGAAGAATGGACGACGACATAGACGTCAAAGAAGGGACGTTCTTTGAGGAAATAAAAGTAAAGAAGAAAGTGAAGATTTTGTAGATGAAATGGAAGAAGAGTGCGATGGTTCAAAAGATGATGTCCTTAATCTTGAGAGTTCCTTGACATGAAGATCAAAGTAAAGAGAAATATTTGCATGGAATAGCTTCGAGGAAGCACAAGAAAGCTCATCAAACTGCAACTTATGGAATGGTAAAAAAACTAAAGAATGAATGTGATACTTGTTGAAATTATTAGTACCTTTCGGATTATTAAGCCACTTTGTGCACTTATTTTGCAATCGGAAGTTGAAAGTTCTTGTAATTATCAACCATGTTAAATTGACGATTTATACTGAAAATCTCTTGAAGGCCGGTTGAAGCAGTTACGCTGGCTGTACAGGGTGTCCCTGGGTGAACAAGCAACTTTACGGCGAAGCATTTAGTCCTACAAAAAAAGTGTAAATCCCCCTTGTTTTTTGACGAAGAATTGAGTGCAATGAAAGAATTCTGATTTTGGTGTACAGGGTGTCCCAGAGCGACAGCAACTTGTTATTTAAATAGGAACCCCTATTTTTATTTTAGATTAATCGCGCAAAATTTCAAGTTGATTTGACTATTCATATGACCTCTTTGGACAAAAAAAAATGGATTTTGGACAAAAAAAAAACCGCTAAATTTGGCATTTTTAAATTGTCCTAAGAGCAGAGATGGGCAAAATTTTAATCATGAATATGATTAAATCATAGGAATATTTTTCTGTGATTAAGAATAAGATTAAACACTCACGAGTATGCTTAAGAATAAAATCCTAATCACAGAGATGATGAAAATCAACTCATCACAGGAAATCTGTGGTAATCCCAGAAAGCTGTGATTAATCACCGGAACGTTGTTTAATTACAGGAATCTGTGATTAATCATAGGAAAATAATGATTAATCATTGGAATCTGGGATTAATTAAGGGAAAAGCTTGATCAATCATTAAAATTGTGTAATCACAGGAATCTGTGAATATTGTCACCTCTGATCACAATTTACTCTCAAAAACTAAAAACCAAAATCTATCATCTCTAAAACTCCAAAATTTTAATCATTATTTAAAAAAAATTTTATTTGTCAATATTTTAAATAATGATTAAATTTAATTAAATAATGATTGATTGATAGATTTTGAGTTTTAGTTTGTGATCAGAGGTGACAATATCACAGATTCCTGTGATTACACAATTTACTAATGTTTGATCAAGCTTTTCCCTTAATTAATCCTAGGTTCCAATGATTAATCACAGATTCCTGTAATTAATCACAACCTTCCGGTGATTAATCACAGCTTTCTGGGATTAATCACAGGTTTCCTGTGAATATGAGTTGATTCTTAATCATTTCTGTGATTAGGATTTTATCTTAATCATACTCGTGAGTGTGATTTAATCTTATTCTTAATCACAGAAAAAATCATATTCATGATTAACATTTTGCTCATCTCTGCCTAAGAGGTCATAATAGTCAATCGACTTAAAATTTTGCGTAAACTACAAATCTGAAGAGAGAAAAAAAAAATGGGAATTTTTATTTAAAATAACGAGTTGCTGTCGCTCTGGGACACCCTGTACACCAAAATAAAAATTCGTTGATTGCAATCTTCTTTGTCAAAAACAAGGGGGTTACATTTAACTTTTTTTTTTGTAGGACTAAATGCTTTGATGTAAAGTTGCTGGTCCACTCTAGTTGGGACCCCTGTATAAAGCTCTTTTTTTTCTTCTTCTTCTTTAATATAAATGTAATAATTTTTTTTTTAATTTCAGAAAACGGAGGAACAAATCCCAACGAAGGCAACTGAAACGAAAAAGAGAATGACTCATGTGTGTGTGCAAAATATGCCGATTGAATCTCAGGCCCTCAATTTTTCAAATCAGAATGATCACGTTGAGAATTGAAAAAGATCCATGATCAAGAAAAGAAGACGAAGAAGCGGGCCGAACGTAAAAAAACGTTAGCAAGGGAACGATGAGAAGATATCGTGAAAGAAGACCTAAATGCATCGAAATCTTATGATTCACATAATCCTGAACCTTCACATAAAAATCCACTATTACTAGTATTAAGAAATCAAAAAATTCTCAAATACCAGGAACATCTACGAATAAGATATTCCTCTTGTTATCCGCATTGATCCTGGAAATCGTCATTCTTCACTAGTCAATGAAGAAAATGAACCAATGGATGCCGAAGAGACTTTAGCACAAAAACATCATGGGCATATGTCTCCACTTCCAAAATACAACTCTCCAAATCATCAGCGGAAGACAGTAGTGCCGTACAATATCATAATCAGTTTTTTAAGAATGAGGAGGCACAAGAAGGATCATCAATCAAGACTTGTGAAATGGTAAAAAACTTAGAACTTCACATATTTGTTGTTTTGCTGGGAACAATGCTTAGCATCCTAAGGTGTAATTTTTGATGGCTAGCTAATGTGACTAAGCCATCACGTTCGGCTATGTAACGCTAAAGTGAGAGGGGAACAGTTGACAAAGCAAGATTGTGGGTTTTGTATTAGGCTAGCTCTATGACTTGCTTTTATTTCGTTTTTATTTATTAATTAGGTGTACAAAATGAAACTCGGCTAAAATCTACAAAATTCAAATTTACCCTGTGGCTGAGTTTCATTTTGTACACCTAATAAATAAAACTTGTAGGAAATTTAATTCTCTATAAATTTGCACTTAATTATTTTTTTCTAGGATGCACCATTTTCGGAAAATAATTTTTTTAAAATAAATATATCTTGAAAACAGTGCGTCCTAGAGAAAAAATGAATAGAATAAAAATTAAAGAGAATTAAATTTCCAACAGATTTTATTTAGTGCATTTTTTAAATATGTGTAACGGTTTACGAATTACAAGCCTTTAAAAATTAACCTTCTTAATGGTTATACTTCAATAACCTTCTTACATGGAGAAGGTCAACTTTTGATGGACTTAAACGCCTAAAATGTTCAAAATTTTGGAAAAATGAACTACTAGGTGTACAAAATGAAACTCGGCTAAAATCTACAAAATTCAAATTTACCCTGCGGCTGAGTTTCATTTTGTACACCTAATAATAAAACTTGAAGGAAATTTAATTCTCTATAAATTTGCACTTAATTATTTTTTTCTAGGATGCACCATTTTCGGAAAATAATTTTTTTTTAATAAATATATCTTGAAAACAGTGCGTCCTAGAGAAAAAATGAATAGAATAAAAATTAAAGAGAATTAAATTTCCAACTGATTTTATTTAGTGCATTTTTTCAATATCTGTAACGGTTTACGATTACAAGCCTTTAAAAATTAACCTTCTTAATGGTTATACTTCAATAACCTTCTTACACGGAGAAGGTCAACTTTTGATGGACTTTAACGCCTAAAATGTTCAAAATTTGAAAAAATGAACTACTAGGTGTACAAAATGAAACTCGGCTAAAATCTACAAAATTCAAACCCTGTGGCTGAGTTTCATTTTGTTCACCTAATAATTGATTAATACAACAATTTTCTTTTATTACAGGAAATGGATGAACAAAATTCCAATGATGAAAAATTGAAACGAAAAAGGGAGTTGACTAATGCACGTGTGAAAAATACCGTATGAGTAAGCGAATGAATCCAGCATCTGAATTCTTTGAAGCAGGATGTTGAGATAGAAAAAATGCTAGATCCAGAAAAAGAAGCCGAAGCAGCTGAACGGAAAAAAGCATTGGCAAAGGAACGTTCGAGAAGATACCGTGAAAGGAAACGTCTTCATGTATTAAAATCCGTTCATGTGGTCACGATTCGCAGAATTCTGAACCTTCTCAGATAGCTGGAACATCAACAAGTATAGATACTCCGTTTGTTAATAATGATCGCCATGGGGAACGTTCACCAGTAAATGAAAATGAACCTAAGGACCATTTAGACCAAGTGCATACATCACCCACTACCAAAGTATTCAGCAGATCATCAGCGACTTACAGTACCTACGCCAGAGACAGCAGTGCCCATGTACAATTCCATAAACAGTTTATTCAGAATGAATTTGGATATGCCTGCAAAATTTGTGATAGATTATGGTTTAAAGACGATTTGAAGAATTTAAATAATGATGATATAGAGTTTGTACGATCATTTCTTCCAAACGCCGATGATTCCACAGTAGTTTGCTTTACTTGTCGAGCAAGCATTCAGAAAAAATCTATACCCAAAATGGCTGTGTACAATGGCTTCAAATATCCTGAAGTTCCCGATAATTTGAGGAATTATCCATTGGATTTAGTGTCAGAAAGATTAATTTCTCCCAGAATTCCTTTTATGCAAATAAGGAGACTTCGTCATATACATCAACATGGAATTTTTGGACAGGTTATTAACGTTCCTATGGAGAACTCTACAATGGTCAATAAATTACCAAGAAATGATGATCACTGCATATATGTGCACATAAAGCAAAAAAAGATAAGCAAATCAAGTTCTATACGAGGTTTTATTAATAAACGTGCTATCAATGAATGGCTGCAGTATTTGGTGAATACCCCATTGTATAGAACGTATGGTATAACCATAGATGAACAGTTCGCTAATAATCAAGAGACACTGGAAACTGTGAAAATGGATGATGACCTTGAAGATATCCCAATGGAAGAGAGTTTATTAGCGCAGCAACAAACAGTAGTGTGGAATGATGATCTATGTCCTGTAGCTCCAGGAGAAAATAATTTGCCGTTAAGTTTATTTGAGGAACATGCCGAAGAATTGTCATTTCCCTCAATTTACCTGGGGCAATTTCGCCGGTTTCGAAAAGGAGTTACTGTCACACCCTTTATGATGGCTTCCAGCGAACTGAGACGGTCGGATAGACGTGGAGTAATTCCTCATCACTTATTATATTTAGCTATGAAAATAATGAGATAAGAGTTAGGGATTCTCTAACGGTTGCTTTGAAACACATGGGAAGAAAATCTGTTACTAAAGAGGAAATACAATCTGAGGATTACATCCATAATATGGAAAGCAACCTTGCTTTTTTACGTTCTGTACCAAATTCTACATGGTACTGGTCGGAAAGAAAAAAAGATCTATTTGCTATGATTCGCCAATTAGGTAAACCAACTGTATTTTCACCATAAGTGCCAATGAAATTGAATGGTTAGATTTGCTACAATTGCTGCACAAACTAAAAACTCAAATCAACATCACAAAAGAGGAAATATCTCATTTACATTACATGACAAAAAGTACACTTATAAATGAAGATTCTGTTACTTGCGCTATCTTCTTCAATAAATTGGTTAATGTTGTTATGAGTATTCTTCAATCGAAGACATGCAGTCCTTTTGGAAAGTATAGAGTTTGTCACTACTTCAAGCGCATTGAATTTCATTGTGGCCCTCAAGCGCACATCTTGGCTTGGCTTGATAATGCTCCAGATGCTATTGAAGACTATGATAAAGCTATTGAACTTATAGATACTTTAATATCGGTTTCTGCAGCAGAAGCATCAGGTAATATCAAACTCCAAACGCATACAGCAAAAAAAGGACAAAAATGTAGACTTGAAGCTCCTTTCATGCCCTGCAAAAAAACAATGATTCTAACTCCAATGAAAAATACTGACAATGGGTTTTTCAGCTATCAAGAACGATACGCACAAATAAGAGAACGATTAGAAAATGAAGATTTTGAAGACATGGATGATTTTTACTGTCGTAATAGTATAACTTCAGATGAAGATTATAGCAATATAATCAAAGCAGGAATAACTAGTCCAGAAGTATTCGTTAAACGTGAGCCTTCAGAAAAATGGCACCATCCTTTTAACCCATTCATATTCAATATTGTCCAATCAAATACAGAATTTCAATTTATTACAGAAGAATATTCATGTGCTGCTATATGGTGGATTACATCAATAAAACAAATAGAGGAGTAAGTCATTTACGAAGGAAAATAATAGAAACAATGAATGAAAATCCAGAGTTGACATTATGGACATAACCTTAAATATTGGTGTGAATATTCTAAAAAATACAGAAATCACAAGTCAAGAAGCCGCTTGGTATTTACTAAGAGAGCCCCTATCAAAAGCGTCCGTCACCATCGAATATATACCGACGTATGGCCAATTGAACGTCAACGAATAAGAAAAACGATGAAGGAACTCTCCGAATTAGAGGATGATTGTACAGATGTTTGGAAGGAAAACTGGTTCGATAAATATGAGAGACGACCAGAAAATTTAGAAAACATAACTTTAGCACAATTTGTTGCTAAATATACGGAAAATAGAAAAAAAGAATATTTTGTTGAGAGGCGTGAACCTATTATAATTCGATATCGAAATTACGACATGGCCACTGACGAATATAAACGAGAAATGGTGACTCTGCACATACCATTCCGAAACGAAGAAGAAGAAATATTAGCAGAAATGAAATTTCTTACCATTTATGATCATTATGAGGATATCATTCTGCAGAGGAGAAAAGAATTTGAGTCCGACATGGACATCAAGAAAACTTTTGAAATTTGTAGAGAACTATGTGAAGAAACCCCTGTGAATCAGGATGTTGCCAACAGATTTCTTGAAGAAAATCACTTTGGGCAATTGTACAATGATCATTCAACAAGAAAGCTGGAAATGGAGAAAACTGAATTGGATGAGTTAGCTAAGAAGCAGACAATTTTGCTTGTCATGGTATACGACTGTATTTTTATGGAGTAAATAACTCCATATTTTGCAGAAAACAAAGTAACTTTAAGATATTGAGCTAGAATCCCTACAATGTCAGCAAATTACTCAGGAATCCATGCAATATATTTATTTTTACAATTTTCTGATATCTTTTTATTTCCTCATCTAAGCTTTCCAGTGGCCAAATTACTTCATCAAATTTTGTCGATAGATTGCGTGACGATTGAGAAGGAAAGAAAACTTGTCTGAACATGAAAATAGAGGTTAAATGAATGAATAGGGTTATCTATAATATATTACAAACGTTTTTTATATTTTTAATTTTTTTAAATAAATATTTGACGACATAAAAAAAATTATATAAATACAAACTAGTATGGTGCTGACGGAAGCATGGCCCTAAACATAGTGCTAGTTTGGACAATCGTTACTTCCTTTCTTATTTTATTTTTGTGGCAGTTAACACAGCGCCTCCTAATTGTGGTTTGGGTGTTGGGCTTTTTTTGGGTCCAGTAGCATGAACCACAAAAAGTTGTTGTGGTTCACCTTATTTCCTGGTTCTTTTTTCCCTCGTTGGTCGGGGATGACAGTTCCATACGGAGTTGTTTTCTTAATAGCTGAACGCACACGCTTTTCCGACACTGCATGCATGCAATAAAATGCTTTACGGCACACAATATGTTTCTGATCGTTAACCGTAACAGAATATTCAATGCGACGTGAAGTACGGCTAGGCCTGTCCTTTACATACGTTCGTTTCACGCCTCGGCTCGTAGCACACTTAATTAAGTACGCATTTTGCAAGTCATAGTCCCCCAAATCCCAAAAAGCTTTAAAAATTGCTTGGATATTAAGATATCCCACTTTTTGATAACATTGGCAATTACATATGCATTCACTTATATGCCGAGCAGGAACAACTAACTTGGTGTGTCTTGATATGTATTCTTCGCCGGAGTTCCTTTTTTTCTTTACTTCCACTGTCTTCCAAGTTTCCTTTTGTTTGGCTCTTTTTCGAGAGTTTCCTGGAACTGAAGAATTTGGATCCATTTAAAAACAGCTTAACAAATTTAAAAATTGTATTCGTAAGCAATCGCACAGTAAAACTTAAAAGTAAGTAAATGAACAATATTGCGTAAGCCGGATGCAATTTTACTAGGAGCTGAGATAGCCCTGCAGCCTCTCCTGCTGCACGATCGACTTGATTTTTTGCACAGGCCTTCTTTGATCCAATACGAGTACATGGTACAAATTTGAAGTCGATCAGACAATAGGAGCTGAGATAGCCCTGCAGCCTCTCCTGCTGCACCGATCGACTTGATTTTTTGCACAGGCCTTCTTTGATCCAATAGAGTACATGGTACAAATTTGAAGTCGATCAGACAACTAGGAGCTGAGATAGCCCTGCTGCACCGATCGACTTGATTTTTTGCACAGGCCTTCTTTGATCCAATAAGAGTACATGGTACAAATTTGAAGTCGATCAGACAACTAGGAGCTGAGATAGCCCTGCAGCCTCTCCTGCTGCACCGATCGACTTGATTTTTTGCACAGGCCTTCTTTGATCCAATACGAGTACATGGTACAAATTTGAAGTCGATCGGACAACTAGGAGCTGAGATAGACCTGCTGCACCGATCAACTTGATTTTTTGCACAGGCCTTCTTCTCCGCTGCAGAATTTTATGTTACGGGCGAACTCAACAAAAGTCATGCCCTGGAATGGAAAAGGAGTGGGGATTGTGGACTAGGATGTGGAGTTCGCCCTTCGTACCCGCTCGGATATCGCAGTTAGAGCTTTGCCGCATATCGGTTTTACGTATTTAAGGGGATATGAGGGTTTTAAGTTGGTTGCTTTGTACATATTTCGTTGGGAGCAACGGTTTTCGGTTTTTCCCTTCTATCTTGGAAACCGTCGCTCAAACGAAAAAATGTCCTAAGTAAAAGTTGTAGCTACGGAAATTTACTACATAAATATCTTATTGGTTTTTTCCGTCAGAGCAATATTTTAGGAGATATGATGGTTTTAAGTTTTCAGACAGGCTCTGTAGGATTATTAGTTTTAACCTCATAACTCCCTAAATATTGCTCTTACGCAAATAATAAATAAAGAAATTTTTGTAGGAAATCTTTGTACTTAGTTTTTTCGTTTTGAGCGACGGTTTCCGAGATAGAAGGGAAAAACCGAAAACCGTTGCTCACAACGAAAAATTTGCAAAGCAACTCACTTAAGAACCCTCATATCTCCTTAAGTATTGCTCTGACAAAAAAACCAATGAGGTCTTTTTGTAGGAAATTTCCGTAGCTACGACTTTTACTTAAGACGTTTTTTCGTTTTGAGCCACGGTTTCCGGGATAGAAGGGAAAAACCGAAAACCGTTGTTAACAACGAAAAATTTGCAAAGCAACCAACTTAAATACTTCCATATCTCCTAAAGTATTGCTCTGACTGAAAAAACTAATAAGATTTTATGTAGTAAATTTCAGTACCTACAACTTTTACTTAGGACATTTTTTCGTTTTGAGCGACGGTTTCCGAGATAGAAGGGAAAAACCGAAAACGTTGTTAACAACGAAAAATTTGCAAAGCAACTCACTTAAAAACCATCATACTCCTTAAATGGGAAAAAAGGGCAAACTCAACATAAAAATTATATGGGTATACATCAAGAGGTCTAGAATCTAAAAATGAAAAAAAAAAAGTCCGATGTTGAGTTTGCCCTTCGTACCCGAGCGCCTCATATTATACTTATTTGACACACACCTATTTGGGCAATTGAGCAGTCTTCTCCTTCTAATTTCTCCCTGAGTCGCACTTATCTAGTAAGACAAAATCATCTTCATCTCCTGAGTCAATCGGAGCCTCCATGAGGGCCAGAAGTTCGGAATCGCCAAAGCAGTTCGCTCTTGTTTTATTGTGGAAGCTTCAGCTTCAGGATGTGATTGATCTGTGTAACATGATAGATACGTAAGTAATTTAAAATGACTAAAAGGTGGATTTCTTTTATTTGGGACAAAAACTTGTAAATCTTCCTCCACTCGACAAAGGGAAAATTCAATTAAAGAATAAGCTCAAATTATCAACGCATTCTTACCTTCTGTACTAGATTCTATTGATTCACAATCTTTAAGCTCAGGTACTTCTGGTTCACAAACAATCGTTTCAGGTACTTTTGTTCTAATATTATTGGAAATATGGATTTTTCTTATATCTTCCAGGCTTTCCTTTGCTAAAGAAACAAAAATTATAAGCAATAAGGGATCACTGAAGTTGCTTTATCTTACTCCCAAATTTAAGGGCAATGACTTCACTTCCTTGCATTATGATTTTCGAGCCAACCTCCACAAGAGATGGATATTCGCCCTTTTTAAATATCAAGTAGTCTCCACTGTTGAGCACATATGTCAAAACAAAATCCTCAGGGATCCTGAAAAAATAAATTGATGTTCAAATATTCCATTCAGATTGAAAAAGCCGCACTTATACCATCAGAACATTGCTTCTGTTACTATTGAAATTAAAGGGATATGAGGGTTTTAAGTTGGTTGCTTTGTACATATTTCGTTGTGAGCAACGGTTTTCGGTTTTTCCCTTCTATCTTGGAAACCGTCGCTCAAAACGAAAAAATGTCCTAACAAAAGTTGTAGCTACAAAAATTTACTACATAAAATATCTTATTGGTTTTTTCCGTCAGAGCAATATTTTAGGAGATATGAAGGTTTTAAGTTTCAGACAGGCTCTGTAGGATTATTAGTTTTAACCTCATAACTCCTTAAATATTGCTCTTACGCAAATAATGAATAAAGAAATTTTTGTAGGAAATTTTTGTACCTACAACTTTTACTTAGGACATTTTTTCGTTTTGAGCGACGGTTTCCGAGATAGAAGGGAAAAACCGAAAACCGTTGCTCACAACGAAAAATTTGCAAAGCAACTCACTTAAGAACCCTCATATCTCCTTAAGTATTGCTTTGACAAAAAAACCAATGAGGTCTTTTTTGTAGGAAATTTCCGTAGCTACGACTTTTACTTAGGCCGTTTTTTCGTTTTGAGCGACGGTTTCCGAGATAGAAGGGAAAAACCGAAAACCGTTGTTAACAACAAAAAATTTGCAAAGCAACCAACTTAAATACTTCCATATCTCCTAAAGTTTTGCTCTGACGGAAAAAACTAATAAGATATTTTATGTAGTAAATTTTAGTACCTACAACTTTTACTTAGGACATTTTTTTGTTTTGAGCGACGGTTTCCGAGATAGAAGGGAAAAACCGAAAACCGTTGTTAACAACGAAAAATTTGCAAAGCAACTCACTTAAAAACCATCATACCTCCTTAAATACTTATCGATAAAACCCTATTTTAATAGATGTTAATAGATGAAAATGGGACTTACTGCTTTCCTGATTTCAATATTTTCTCTCTTCTACTTTCTGGGGACTGAGAACTATTTTTTGATGAGCATCAAAAGACAAATGGTTTTCGACAATCCAGCGGTGTCATTCGAGGTTCCTTCTTGTGCCTCCTCGAAACTGTTCCATGCGAATTTCTTCTTTTACTTTTATCTCCTCCATGTTAACGCAATTCTCAATAAGCATATCATCTTTTATGCTTTCCTCTTTCGACTCTTCCGATTCTTCTTTGATTTCTATATTTTCTCCTCTTGTTTCAATTTCATTTGAATCTTCGAAGAACAACTTCTAATGACTATATCATCATCCTGATTGTTGACTGTCTCGAGTTCACCTAAAATTTTAAAGAAAATCGTAAGATGGTTAGAAAATGGAGTTTGTCAACCACAAAGTACACACCTGAAGAATAACGAAGTGCCATTTTTGTATCCCGAATTTTTTCATTTTTCTCCTTATCGATTTTTTTTAGAAGGATGGGCTACTTGGTGGTCCGACGAAAATGGCCACCTCCCATGTCTTGAAAAGAAAAAAAAAAAGAACATTAAAATAGATAAATAAAGTAGGCTAAAGAGCATAGTATACCACTGGTGGGTCGGTAGATAGCATACTATACAACTAGGCGGGGGTAGATAGCATACTATATCACCGGGCCGTCAGTAGATAGCATATCATACCACCAGGCGGTGGGTAGATAGCATACTATACCACTGGTCGGTTGGTAGATAGCATACCATACCACAAGGGGGTTGGTGATAGCATACTATACGATACCACCATGCGATTTGTAGAGAGCTACTATATCACCGAGCGGTCAGTAGATAGCATATCATACCACTAGGCAGTTGGTGGATAGCATACTATACTACTAGGCGGTTAGTAGATAGCATACTATACCAACAGGCGGAGAGAAAGCATACTATACCACTAGTCAATCGGTAGTTAGCATACTATACCACCCAGCAGTTGGTAGATAGCATACTATACCACTAGGCGCTTGGTAGATGGCGTACTATACTACTAGGCGGTTAGTAGATAGCATACTATACCACTGGTCGGTCGGTAGATAACATACCACACCACAAGGGGGTTGGTTGATAGCATACTATACGATACCACCATGCGATTTGTAGAGAGCATACTATATCACCGAGTGGTCAGAAGATAGCATAATATCAAACCACTAGGCAGTTGGTGGATAGCATACTATACTACTAGGCGGTTAGTAGATAGCATACTATAACAACAGGCGGAGAAAGCATACTATACCACTGGTCATCGGTAGTTAGCATACTATACCACCCAGCAGTCGGTAGATAGCATACTACCGCCCTGCTGGGTAGCGGGCGCACAATAGGCCCATCAGGGGTCGGGGGTGCACAGGGCCCTAATTAACCTAAATCTAATACCACCAGCAGTCGGTAGATAGCATACTATACCACTGGTTGGTCGGTAGATAGCATACCACACCACAAGGGGGTTGGTTGATAGCATACTATACCACCAGGCGGTTGTAGAGAGCATTCTATATCACCGAGCGGTCAGTAGATAACGTATTATACCACTAGGCAGTTGGTGGATTGCATACTATACTACTAGGCGGTTAGTAGATAGCATACTATACCACCGGGCGGTAGGTAGATCTAGGAACGCGGTAGCGTTCCGCCCCGCCAAGCAACACCCAGTCCGAAGACGTCAGAAAACGGTACCTACCAAGTGTATGTTTACTGGACGTCACGATTTGCGTTTTTCAGGTATCTGGATCTCGGCTCCCTGTGGACCGATCGACTTGAAATTTGCTACAGATTTACTTGTATGATATGAGTAAACGCTGAAAATTTCAAGTCGATCGGTCCACAGGGAGCCGAGATATAAAAGTCTGAAAACCCGGTTTTTCGCCTTTACCGAGTTCTTCTTCTTCTTCTTCTTCTTTCTTATTCAGCTAGACAAGGCTACAGCCTCTCCTAGCGCACCGATTGACTTGAAATTTTGCACAGAGCTTCCTTTCAACTTGAGCCAGTGCCTTTGAAGATTACCCCGAAATCTTAAAAAAAAAAGTTAGGAACAAAAAACTGAAATTTTAGGGTAATTTTAGCCACTTTAACGGGTACACAGCCTGGAGACAAGACCAATCGACTTGAAATTGTGCACAGAGCTTCCTTCTGAGTTTAGCAATGAGGACGAGTATAGTAATGAGGATTCGGAAATGGGTCATCCAGACCCCTCAGGGTCAATTTGACCAGTGATCATTGTCTGTGGCGCCGGCTGTACACCCGATTTACACCATAAGGTCGAATTTCGGAAATGGGTCTTCCAGACCCCTTGGGGTCAATTTGACCATCATTTTTCGATCGTCAGTCGATATATTCACGATTTTAACACGATATTTCACGATATATTATCGATGAATAAATAGTATAAAATTTTTCAAACGTCAAGCATTTTTATTGCTGCTGATACCAATTTATTAAATTATGATTGAACTTTTTAAAGCATGAGGTTAGATGTACATTCCAGACTTGCTAAATGCCACTACGGCTGGCTTAATTATTACGCTACATACGCTATTAATTTAATGCTACCATTTTTCCCGGGCAACTGAAACAACGCGCGGTTCTTTTAGGAGTTTTACGATTCATTTGAATTTAAACTACAAAAAGATATGATATCCCCCCAAAAACACCCCGTGTAAAAAACACCCCGCCTCGCAAAATCCTTTTACATCAGCCGGAAAAAGTTGTGATATCAACTTCCCCGCCCTCAAATGAGCGAGAAGAGTCGATACGCCCGAGTGGTAGGTACGATGATGTGAGAAGCATGATGCCCGTGCTCCCGTTTTCAATGCTCCCCTTGGCGGCATCGCGAAATGTTTGTTACAGGGACGTAGTTAAGACGTGCTGTGCGTTCTTCGGGAAAAATCGTTATGATTCAACACTCAGACATACGTAGATGAAGGCGTAGTGTCATGTGTGAGTACGGGGGGGGGGGGGTATGTGTATGGGGTGTATACTAGTGATTAGTTAGGAACTCAGTGATAACACAGTAATTCTTAAGCGTTCCAGGACGTTCCAGGGCTTGATAAATAACGGCAATCACTGATACAAAGCATTTCGCGATGCCGCCAAGGGGAGCATTGAAAACGGGAGCACGGGCATCATGCTTCTCACATCATCGTACCTACCACTCGGGCGTATCGACTTCTCGCTCATTGAGGGCGGGGAAGTTGATATCACAACTTTTTCGGCTGATGTAAAAGGATTTTTGCGAGGCGGGGTGTTTTTTACAGGGGTGTTTTTTGGGGGGATAGCATAATTTACCACTGGTCAATCGGTAGTTAGCATACTATAGCACCGGCGGTCAGTAGATAGCATAATTTACCACTGGTCAATCGGTAGTTAGCATACTATAGCACTGGCGGTCAGTAGATAGCATAGTATATGTTCGCACTAAACACTAGGCGCATAGAAGATAGCATAGTACAATACTTCTAGGCAGTTAGTAGATAGCATATACCACTGGTCGGTCGGTAGATAGCATACCATACTACCAGGCGGTTGGTAAATAGTAAACTATAGCACTGGGAAGTTGGTAAATAACAAGTTATACCACTGGGCGGTTGGTAAGCATACAATACCAGACGAAAAGTAGTTGACTTTAAAATGATAGGATCGTTTGAATCCAATAACTTTTACGTGCAATTTCATCATTACTTACCTACTTTAGAGCTTCTTTATAAACTTTCAGGATTGTTAAATGAATGGTACTTAGGAAAAAATATCATTTCACTTCGGCGAAGAAAGAAAACGGGTAGGTTGCTAACAGGTTATTGAGGGAACTTGACAGCTGTTGACAGCTGTCAGCTGTTGATAAGGACCGATAAGCATTGACAAAGATCGTCTATGCCGAAAAGTGAGCAGTTTTCAGTGTCATTGGACAGTTAAGTAACTTGTAAGTGTCTTTTGTTTAAATTTCCATATTTTTTAACTAAAACAATAAAATTTGGAAACTCCAGGAAGTTAAAAATCATGGAAGGCGACATGGTTATTAAAGAAGAGCCCTCGAAACTGAAGACTTCGTAGAGGAAATTGAAATTTCGAAGATCAAAGTGAAGAAGAAATATTCGCGTGGAATAGCTTCGAGGAAGAAGAAGGATCATCAAACCTGACTCATGGAATAGAAAACAAAGAAATTTATGAATGTGTTGTTTGTTGGGAGCGATTTTCAACTTCCACAGATTAACAAGCCACTTACGTTTCCACAAAAAAGCTGAAGGAAACGAATGCGTAATTTGCGAACGAAAGTTTCCATATCCCAGTAAATTGAAGGTTCATATGAGAATCCACACCGGAGAAAAACCATACGAATGCAAGGTGTGCCAGAAGAAATACAACCAAGAACATCATATGAAGTCTCACATGAGAACCCACACAGGAGAAAAAACATATGAATGTGAAATTTGCAAGGTGAAGTTCAGTCAGGGGTATAACTTGAAGAGTCATATGAGAATCCACACAGGAGAAAAGCCATATGAATGCGAGGTTTGCATGGCGAAATTCGCCAGTAGAAGTAGTTTTAAGGGTCATATGGTTAAGCACACACGAGAAAAACCATACGAATGTGTAGTTTGTCAAGCAAAGTTCACTTATGGGAGTACTTTAAAGGTACATATGAGAAAGCACATTGGAGATAATATGTACGAATGCCAAGTTTGCAAGGCGAAGTTCAATCAAGAAAATTTCTTAAAGGCTCATATGAGAACCCACACAGCAGAAAAACCATATGAATGCGAGGTTGCAAGGTGAAGTTTACTCTTGGGAAAAGTTGAAGGTTCATATGAGAAAGCACACCGGAGAAAAACCATATGAATGCAAGGTTTGCAACGATAGGTTCACTTGGAGAAGTGGTTTGATCGAACATACAAAAAAGCATAATAGATAAGTTGTCGCAATTTCCTTCAGGCGCTGTACAAAGCCCCAGCAAAAATTTGATCTACTTCTACTTCGAACTGTCTTCGCTGTAGCTATCGTTATAGCTATAGCTATAAAATTTGTAAATTAAATAAAAATTTACTAAATTTTAAAGTTTAAGTTACTAAAGTTAAGTTTTCCCGCCAAAAAAAACCTCTCCCAATGTCTGTCTTCAGCTGGCTAGTAGGTAACCAAAGGTTATCGTATACTGCTTCTATCATGAATGAAGTCACAAAAGTTGCTAGTGTCGTTCTTCAGTGTGGTAATTATTTTTAAACTCTTAAATATAACATTGTAAATATGGAGGGCGAAGTTAACGTCAAAGAGGAATTGTTATTCGAAAACTCAAGTAGAGAAATCGAAATGAATGAAGAAATAAAAGAAGAATGGGAAGAGGGATGCGAAGACACCAAAGACGTTAAGAAGATCAAAGTGAAAGAAGAAATATTTGCATGGAATATCTTCGAAGAAGGATCTTCAAAAGACATAGAAAACGAAGAGTTGTATGAATGTGTTATTTGTTGGGAGCGATTTACATCTTCTATTAGTTTAAAAAGACATTTACTTTTTCATAAAAAGGCGATACTTCACGAATGCGTCTTTTGCGAACGGAAGTATCCATCTTCTAGTAAACTGAAGGATCATATGCGAATCCACTCAGGAGACAAACGATATGAATGTGTTGTTTGCAAGCGAAGTTCCTCCGAGTGAGCGGTTTGAAGGTTCATGTAAGAACCCACACAGGAGAAAAACCGTACGAATGCAAGTTTTGTACGGCCAAGTTTTCTCATAATAGTAGTTGGAAGGTTCATATGAGTAACCACGTAGGAGAAAAACCATATGAATGCAAGTTTTGTCATGCGAAATTCTCTCATGCGAGTAGTCTGAAGGATCATGTGAGGACCCACACCGGAGAAAAACCATATGAATGCCAAATATGCCATATGAGGTTCAGTTGGAAAAATAGTTTGAAGGTTCATATGAGAAGCCACACCGGAGAAAAACCGTATGAATGTGAGGTCTGCAATATGAAGTTCAGTGACGGAAAGAGTTTGAAGACTCATATGATTACTCACACTAGAGAAAAACCTTACCAATGTGATATCTGCCAGGCGAAGTATGCTCTAGCGAGTAGTTTAAAGGCTCATATGAGAACCCACACCGGAGAAAAACCATTTGAATGCCAAGTGTGCCAAGCGAAGTTTACTTGGAGAAATAGTTTGAAGGGTCATATGAGAACCCACTCCACAGAAAAACCATACAATGTGAAGTTTGCCAGGCGAAATTTAGCGATCCGAGATATTGGAAGCGACATATGAATTCCCACACTGGAGGGAAGCCAAACGAATGCTTAGTTTGCAATGCGAAGTTCATTCAGTTGTGCCATTTAAAGGTTCACATGAGAACCCACACCGGAGAAAAACCATTTGAATGCGAGGTTTGCAAGGCTAAGTTCAACCAAGGATGTCATCTAAAGGTTCATATGAGAACCCACACCGGAGAAAAACCATACGAATGCAAGGTTTGCAAGGCAAAGTTCAGTGATCAAAGATACTTGAAGCGTCATATGCTCACCCACTCTCGAGAATAATTGATTTTCAATTCTGAAAACTGTTGTAAAAGGCTTTTTTCTCCATCACATGTTTTAGTTTATTTTTTATAATAAATATTATTTTTGTAATGAATTTTTTATCCTCTTTGTCTTGACTAAGAAGAAAGGGGGCCTTGATTTCCACAGAAACAGCTGATATGCATGTGATACCCTCGACGTCGAGTTTTTGAGGGTCTTCCAGACCCCGTAGGGTCAATTCGAATATTGATCTTTACCGATCTCAACTTTGTCTGTGGTGCCGGCAGGCCGTCCGTAGCATTTTTTCCGGAACACTTTACGGCCACAGTTTTCATCGATTTTCACCAAATTTTCACACAAATTTCTTTAGCCGGTGAAGAAGAAACGAGGGCGATTTTTGAATTTCGAAAAAATGGCCAGGATAGTCTGTTTGAAATTTTGTACCGTTGGTACAATTTTCACCAATTACTCCTTATTTTTGACGAATTTTTGGCGTAAAAAAATTGCCACTTTTTAATTATAATTTTTTTTAGTAGGGTGAAATTTCATACTTCTACCCATTACGAGAGGCACATCCGTAGGCCAAAGAGCCCATTATTTCTACCTAGACACTTAGACAAATTTTCGAAAAAAAAAAAAAAAAAAAAAAAAAAAGCTTGGAAAATTTCTTGTTTTTTCGAAAAATCAAACTTGGAAAATTTTTCGAAAAAAAAAAAAAGAAAACTTGAAAAATTTTCCGAAAAAAAAAACTTCTCCCTCCCTTGTACTTCCACTTACTTCAGTGGCTCACAGTCAAAGTGATGCAAGAAATTGAAAGTAGCTAGCAACCGAAGTAAAATTTCGTTTTAACCAATTGAAAGTAGCTAGCAACCGAAGTATAATTTCCGTTTTAACCAATTGAAAGTAGCTAGCAACCGAAGTATAAATTTCCGTTTTAACAAATTGAAAGTAGCTAGCAACCGAAGTATAAATTTTCGTTTAACAAATTGAAAGTAGCTAGCAACCGAAGTATAAATTTTGTTTTAACAATTGAAAGTAGCTAGCAACCGAAGTATAAATTTCCGTTTTAACAAATTGAAAGTAGCTAGCAACCGAAGTATAAATTTCGTTTTAACAAATTGAAAGTAGCTAGCAACCGAAGTATAAATTTCCGTTTTAACAAATTGAAAGTAGCTAGCAACCAAAGTATAAATTTTCGTTTTAACCAATTGAAAGTAGCTAGCAACCGAAGTATAAATTTTCGTTTTAACAAATTGAAAGTAGCTAGCAACCGAAGTATAAATTTTGTTTAACCAATTGAAAGTAGCTAGCAACCGAAGTATAAATTTTCGTTTAAACCAATTGAAAGTAGCTAGCAACCGAAGTACAAATTTTCGTTTTAACCAATTGAAAGTAGCTAGCAACCGAAGTATAAATTTCGTTTTAACCAATTGAAAGTAGCTAGCAACCAAAGTATAAATTTTTGTTTGCATCATTTTGACTGTGAGCCACT
The DNA here is from genome assembly GCA_014119065.1 of Orius insidiosus. Classification (NCBI taxonomy): domain Eukaryota; kingdom Metazoa; phylum Arthropoda; class Insecta; order Hemiptera; family Anthocoridae; genus Orius; species Orius insidiosus. The sequence continues at coordinate 33,865 of JACGAQ010001314.1, read as the reverse complement.
GTATACTTCCCCTCCCTTTTACATCCCCCTCCTTTATACTTTCCCTCCCTTCGTTATACTTTCGCTTCCTTATACTTCCCCCTCCATTGGACGTCCCCTCCGTTATACTTCCCCCTCCTATATTGTTACTTCTCTTTAAGGAAGTTTTCGTTGGAAGCTCTTCAAACAAGTACTTTAGTGGTGATGATCCATTTTTTAAAACAAATTAGGTACCTGAAAAATCTCTTGAGGTCGATGGACAGTCGACTGGAAGTACTGGGATTTCGGATTTTGAAGTTTCGGTCAATAAATCGCTAATCATCCTTTTTCGAGAGAGTTTTTCAATTACTGACGATTTTCTATGCGTTGCTAATAAATTAACAAATGTTACTTTTTCTCCAATAAATTTTACAAATTACCTGTCAAATTTCTTGTAGTGGCTTGACAGTCGAATTTATGGGGCAGAAGCCCTTCCCTAGTTGCATTCTGTATTTCAGCTTGTTTTCCATACAATAGCGAATAAATGATAAGTTCTTTATATCATTTTCAATCTGCGAAAATTTTTATTAATACTTAAAAATTTTGACTTACTGGACTTACATCAAAGTGGTCTTCACAAACCCAAATGGGTGTTAAGTTGGAAACGGGAGAAAGAGCCATGTCTCTCCTCATGACCGCAAACCACTTCATTCTTAGCGAAGGACTACTCGGAACAGACACAAATAACTTTTCTGGAGCATTCACTTTTGTGTTTTTGCACATTGGCACCGCACACAGCGTTGCCGTTCCTGGTACAATTGTACCAGATTTGGTACATTCTATAATAAAAGTACGTTGGTACAACCTTGACTACTTTTGGTACAAAATAAAATAAATTGGACTATTAATATTAATATATTCTCCTTAGCGCCAGTAGCGCCGTTGTTTCCAAACGGCAAACTCCAAAGTAGGTTTACAGGCTAGTGTGTGTCCTCTCCGAGAGAGGAGGTCTCGTCACGATGTTGGATAAACTGGTTCGAAGCAGTTCAGGTTAAGTAAGGGTTACCTGGTTCAGTCTGTTCAGATTATTACCTTCTTTTCTTTTTTTCATTTGTGATTTCGTATTTCGTATTTTCGTTATATTTGTGATTTTCCATTTTTGTGTATTTTCGTACATTTTATTCACGACTACCGTCTACCAATATGAAAGATTTATTTTTTACCTGTCTACTAAACTAAACGCCAATTGAATTTTTTTTTTTTTGGTCAGCAAGAAATATATAGTATGTACCTTATTATTATTATACATAGAACGTTTGGTACATTCAATTAAAAACTGGTACATTTTACTATTTAGGTTGGTACACTTCTATTTCTAGAACGGCAACACTGACCGCACAGTATTTTTTTTGTCCATTTTTCGACGTTTGAAAACTCAACTGAAAAGAAATAGTCGTTCGTGTGTAACAGTCGGTAAGGATACTAATAGTGACGTCACAAACGAAGGGCCAATCACAGGGCGTTTTCAAATCACTTATTTTAATATTACTATTTAAATTACGATTTATTAATTATGGATTAATTTTAACTTCCTTAAAGAAGTTATTGTGATACCCTCGACGTCGGGTTTTTGTGAGTGGTCTTCCAGACCCCGGAGGGTAAAATCGAATATTGATCTTTACCGATCTCAACTTTGTCTGTGGTGCCGGCCGACCGTAGCATTTTTTTTTTCCGGAACACTTTACGGCCACAATTTTCATCAATTTTTACACAAATTTCTTTAGCCGGTGAAGAAGAATGTAATGAGGGGGATTTTTGAATTTCGAAAAAATGGCGGAGATATGTCTGTTTGAAATTTAAAAAATTCGCTGCGGCCGAACCGTCCGATTTTCACCAAATTTTCACCAATTACTCCTTATTTTTTAAGAATTTTTGGCGTAAAAAAATTGCGACTTTTTATTTATTAATTTTTTTTTAGTAGGAGAAATTTCGTACTTCTACCCTTTACGAGAGGCACATCCCTAGCCAAAGAGCCCATTATTTCTACCTTGACACTTAAAAAATTTTTCGAAAAAAAGAACTTAAAATTTTTTCAAAAAAAAAAAGTAAGAAAACCCGGAAAATTTTTAGAAAAAATTTTTTTTTTCTTGACCAAAAAAACTGAAAATTTTTTGAAAAAAAGAACTTAGAAAAATTTTTCGAAAAAAAAAAGAAAAGAAAAGGAAAACCTGGAAATTTTTCAAAAAAAACTTGAAAATTTTTGAAAAAAAAAAAAATTTTTTTCGAAAAAAACTTCGAAAATTTTTCGAAAAAACTTAAAAATTTTTCGAAAAAAAAAAAAAAAAAAAGGAAAACCCGAAAATTTTCGAAAAAACAAACTTGGAAAATTCTCCTTTATACTTTCCCTCCCTACTACATCCCCTTCCTTTATACTTTCGTTCCCTTATACTTCCCCCTCCATTATACTTCTCCCTCTGTTATACTTTCCCCCTCGTTATACTTCCCCCTCCGTTATACTTCCCCTCCCATACTTCCTACTCCGTTATACTTCCCCTCCCACATACTTCCCACTCCGTTATACTTCCCCTCCCATATACTTCCCACTACGTTTTACGTCCCCTCGGTTATACTTCCCCCTCCTATATAGATACTTCTCTTTAAGGAAGTTTTCGTTGGAAGCTCTTCAAACCAGTACTTTTAATCAAAATTTTATTATTTTCGTGATTTTCAAATTGTTATTAAGGTAGATAGATTTTCCACTATATATTAATATAGTGCAACTTCCTCATTCCCTCAACTCGTACAGTTCCGCACCTCTTCGACTCCGCTGAATTGGTGGAACTTTCGACCTCGGAACGCACTTCGATATCTGCGACACTCACGTCACAGCTCGACTGTTCGCGTTCCAGCATCGACTGTCATCTTCGACACATCATCGCTCGACATACAGCACCTCAGACCTTCACCCTTCTTTTCCGTGGGGGGGGGGGTTGATGTGGGTACACAACATATGATCAAAATTGTCATTAGAGTCAAATCGACGCCATTCGGTAGATTTTGATATACAGAGTGGTGCAGAAAGGTGCTAACTTTGTTATTTTAATCGAGAAGCCCTATTTTTTATATCAGATTCGTAATCTACACAAAATTTCAAGTTGATTTGACTTCTTTGGACAACTTTTGTTGTTTTCAGTCACAATACTCCAAATGTTTATTGTATACTTTTTTCTCCGGTGTGGGTTGAGGTATTGCCTTAGAAAGAAAAATCCAAAAAGTCTGCCAATCGTCATTTTTCATGCTATCAATTGAAAACAACATTGAAGTTCTATGGCCAACGGTAAAAGGATGAATAAATCAAAGGATGTCAGAATATTCTAAGTGTAGTTTTATTTTTATGTTTAAAAGAACTAAAAATTTATAATATCTTAAAAAATCAGCCACAGTTGGCTAACATGAAGGTAGCACAATCATCGACAAACTCGTCGCAATCAACAAGCAACTAGTTGATTTGGATCAGTAGCTAAATGCAGTCTTATTTACATTTTTAAATAAGTTATTGCCAAATATGGATTATCCCTTGTTGGTGAAAATTGACAATATTGATCAATATTATGGTTTCTTTACTGATATTCTTCTTGCAAACTTTACATTCATATGGTTTTTCCCTTGTGTGGGTCTTACGTGTCTGGAAAATAGAACTTTGCCTCACATTGGTTTTTCTCTAGTGTGGGTTCTTGTATGACTCTTTAAGGTTCTACTGTACTTCTTCTTTCAAACCTCGCATCCATATAGTTTTTTTTCCTGTGTGGGTTCTCATATTTTCTTCATAGTATTTTTTGAGCAAAATTACAGTGGCATACATTGCATTCATATGGTCTTTCCCCTGTGTGGGTTCTCACATGTGCCTTTAAACTTTCAGGAAAATAGAACTTTGCTTGGCAAACCTCACATACATATGGTTTTACTTCGGAGTGGGTTTTCATATGGGCCTGCAACCTATATCTTTGATTGAACTTTGCCTCGCAAACCATACATTCGTATTTTTTTTCTGTGTTGTGGGTCAACATATGAATCTTAAACCTATTTTCTTTATTGTACGTCGCCTTACAAATCTTGCATTCGTATTTTCTCTGGTGTGTAAAATCTTATGACGCTTCAAATTTCCTTGATTAAAGAACCTTGCCTTACAAATTTCACATTTGAAAGGTCTTACTCCAGTATGGACTCTCATATGGCGGTTCATATTTCTTTTATCTCTAGTAAAGTATGTATAGCAAACCATACATCCATGTAGTTTTTCTTTGTGGGTTTTCATATGTTCCTGTAATATAACTCCTTCTTTGAATTTCTCCTTACACACTTTGCATTCATATGTTTTTTCTCTGGTGTGGATTTCCATATGACGCTTCAATTTACATTCTTGACCGAACTTCGCCTCACACAAGTTGCATTTGTATCGTTTGTCAACGCCGTGGGTGTTCATAATATGAACGTACAAAGCCTTAGGAGATAGAAATGTCCGTTCGCAAAAGCGACATTCGTGATGCACTATCTTATTATGGGAATGTATATGGCACATTAAACCTCTGGAAGTTTCAAATATATCCCAACAAATAGCACATTCGTAAATTTCATAAGTCCGGTTAACTTGAGCTTCGAAGATGTTCCATGCGAATATTTCTTCTTTTACTTCTATCTTCGTATTGTCAACAGAACGCTCGATATTGAGATCATCTTTTGAATCTATGCTTTCCTCTTTCAATTCTTCTTTTACCTGGATTTCCTTTCTTGAGTCTTCGAAGAACAACTCTTCTTTAATTTCAATGCTGTCCATTCTTCGATTTTGAGCAAAGAATTTATAAAATTAGCTTCATAAAAACAAAATATGTAAGCACAGTAACCTTTTTGTTTGAAGTAACCTACGTTACAGCTGCCATCCACTAGCCACGCGAAAAGCAACGTGTTTGCTTATGCAGATCGTCACTAGAGTGCTTTCCCGCGCTTTTTATTGCTGCCCTAGGAGGTGTTTGCCCTCACTTACTGAATAAGAAGAATAAGGTAACGTGAAATGAGTCCTGAGAAGAGAATCCGAAAACCCGATACTCTGCGAGAGAGGATTAAGGAAACTTCAAATTTGACATTTCGCTTTATTTTTTATTTTTACAACCTTCTTAAACTGAATGCAATAAAAGTACATCAACGTCTTCGTTTGCTACTTTTTGTCAGAGTAAACTTTGCCGATCTTTCTCAGGTGTGGGTTCTAAAATGACGTGTACAATTTGGTCGATAACTGAACCTTGCCTTACAAATCTCGCATTCGTATGGCTTTTCTCCGGTGTGGGTTCTCATATGACGCTTTAAGGTACTACTATTACTGTATTTCTCCTTGCAAACGTCGCATTCATACGGTTTTTCTCCAGTGTGCTTTCTCATATGAACCTTCAAACTACATTTTTTTGAGAAATTCGTGTAACAAACTTCACATTTATGGTTTTTCTCCGGTGTGCTTTATCATGTGATTTTCAAAATATTTTTTTCACGGAACTTCAAATGGCAAATCACGCATTGATATGATTTTTCTCCTGTGTGGTAAATCATATGACGCTTCCAATGTCCTCGATCACCGAACCTCTCATTGCAAATGTCACATTCATATGGTTTTTCTCCTGTGTGGATTCTTAAATGGCGCTTCCAATTTCTTCGATCACTAAACTTCGCCTGACAAACCTCGCATACATATGGTTTTTCTCCAGTGTGGGTTGTCATATGAGCCTGTAGACTACTTAAGTGAGAGTATCTCATCTTGCATACTTCGCATTCAAATGGTTTTTCTCCCGTATGCCTTCTTTTATGTACTTTCAAACTATACCCCTCAAAAAACTTCGCATGGCAAATCTCGCATTCGTATGGTTTTTCTCCTGTGTGGGTTCTCATATGGACCTTTAAATGACACCTTTGAATGAACTTCGCCTTGCAAATCTGGCATTCGTACGCTTTTCCTACAGTGTGGCAACGCACATGACGCCTCCAGTATCCTCGACTACTGAACCTTGCCCTGCAAATCTCACATTCATATGGTTTTTCTCCAGTGTGGGTTATATGATCCTGCAATATACAAATACATGAATATTTATGTCAAAAACGCAATCTATTACCTTTTTATGGAGACTTAAGTGGCTTATTAAACCTGTGGAAGTTGAAAATCGCTCCCAACAAATGACACATTCGAAAGTTTCGTTTTCGACTTGAGTCTGGGATGATACTTCTTGTCCCTCCTCGAAGCTGTTCCACACGAATATTTCTTCTTTCACTTTGATTTATTAAATTCAACGCAACTCTCGACATCGTCTTTTGAGTCTTCACTTTCTTCTTTCATCGAATCTTTCCATTTTAATGTTTCTTCCGAAACTTCTGCGCATTCTTCTTTTATTTCGGTTCTATTCTAGAGTCATCGAAGAACATCTCTTCTTTGATGTCGATGTCTACGTCCATTTTTCGTCTTTCTACTCCAGATATCATTAATAAAAAAGTCTTAACTACATATAGCATATTGCACCACTGACCTATGACACCGTAAACTAACTCTTCGGAAAGTGCAAAATAGAACTAAACTAGCAAATAGTATTAATAACAAGAGTGACAAAATCACAATAACTCATGTATTATTTTACAGTTACCTACCACAAAACAGCTGTGAAGACTGAAGACTCCCGAGTTCGCATGATGATGCGTCGATGGCGTTGCCAGAGCACCTCCCGCCTTAAAGTTTGAAATGTTTCCTGCTCCTCCTCTTCAGAATCTTTTTTGTTTGTCAATTCAATTCAATTCTTGATCACCCATAGCGTCAGTACAACATCGTGTTATCGTGATCATCTTGACTATAGGTATCAACAAATTTGAAAGTGTGTGAGATGGATCATCACCACTAAATTTAGAAAGAAAGAAGTTGTGTTGTACACATCACCCCTCCACGGAGAAAGAAGGGTGAAGGTCTGAGGTGCTGTATGTCAAGCGATGATGTGTCGAAGATGACAGTCGATGCTGGAACGCGGACAGTCGAGCTGTGACGTGAGTGTCGCAGATGTCGAGAAGTGCGTTCCGAGGTCGAAATTTCCACCAATCCAGCGGAGTCGTGCCGGAAGCTATTATCGTTCTGTGTTTGTATGTGTGAGTGTAAATATGTACCTTGTTGTGGTTTCATCGCTGTTCGTGTTCTTGTTCGTCGTGGGTCACCAATTGTGCTCGTGTTCTTTGTCGTGGGTCACCAATTGTGCTCGTGTTCGTTGTCGTGGGTCACCAATTGTGCTCGTGTTCGTTGTCGTGGGTCACCAATTGTGCTCTTGTTCGTTGTCGTGGGTCACCAATTGCGGGATGGTTCATCTCCACTAAATTTAGAAAGAAAGGAAGAAGTTGTATGATGTATTTGACTCTAATGACAATTTTGATCATATGTGTACCCACAGGGGGTTTACATTTAACTTTTTTTTTTAGGACTAAATGCTTCACTGTAAAGTTGCTGGTCCACTCTAGTTGGGACACCCGGTATACAAAAAAGGCGGGAAACCTGCTGGTGACGCCTCATGGCCCACTTTCACCTGGCTGGTAGGCAACATGTGAATGTGAAAAGGTTTTTTTGGGTTTCTTCTACAAGTTGGCATTATGTGACATTAGATTAATGATAAATCATAAACTGAACGTTATTAAAAATGCAGGAGGCCGAGATTGTCATCAAAGAAGAGTTATTCTTCGAAGACTCAAGTAGAGAAATCGAAATAAAAGAAGAATGGGAAAGCGAAGACTCAAAAGAAGGTAAAATTGAAAGTCCTGTTGACTTTATAAAGATTAAAGAAGAAATATTCGCATGGAATAGCTTCGATGAAGCTATAGAAGGAACGTCAAAGAATAACTTTACTCATGGCGAAGAAATGTTCGAATGTGTTTTTTGTTGGGAGAGATTCAAAACTTCTAGAGCTTTACTAAGTCACTTATGTTCCCATAGTAAGGACAACGAATGCGAATTTTGCGAACGGAAGTTTCAAACTTCAAGTAAACTGAAGCGTCATATATGTTCCCGGATAGAAAAACGATTTGAATGCCAGGTTTGCCACATGAAGTTCACCCGAAGGACTAATTTGAACCGTCATTTAAGAACCCACCCTGGAGAAAAACCATATGCATGCAGTTTTTGCGAGGCTACATTCTCTCATCGAAGTAGCTTTAGGGAACATATGAGAACCCACCCGTTGATCCATATGAATGCGAGATTTGCAAAAAGAGGTTCAAAAGAAGTAGTTTGAAGCTTCATATGATGACCCACACTGGAGAAAAGCCATTTGAATGCCATTTTTGCGACAGTAAGTTCTCTCAAAAAATTAATTTGACTCGCCATATAAGAACCCACACCGGAGAAAAACCATATGAATGTGATGTTTGTAATGCGATGTTCTCCGATATAGGTGATTTAAAGCGGCATAAGAAAACCCACAGAGGAGAAAAGCCACTTAAATGCAGAATTTGCAAATTGAGTTTTTCCGATGGAAGTACTTTGAGAGATCATATGACAACCCACTGTATGGAAAAACCATATGAATGCGAGGTTTGCAAGATGGCATTCCTGTATCGACACAGTTTAAAGGATCATATGAGAACCCACACGGAGAAAAACCATATCCATGTGAGGTTTGCCATGCGAAGTTCTCTCATAGAAGTAGTTTAAAGGATCATTTGAGAACCCACACCGGAGAAAAGCCATTTAAATGCCATTATTGCGACATCAGGTTCTCATATAAAAGTATCCTAAGGGATCATGAGAGAACCCACACTGGAGAAAGACCATATAAATGCCATTTTTGCCCGTCGACGTTTAGAAAGCGAAGAAATTATAATGATCATATGAGAACCCACACCGGAGAAAAGCCATATGAATGCGAGATTTGCAAGTGGAGATCCCATTGGAAAAGTGGTTTGAATGCTCACATCAGAAGAATACATACTGCGAAAAAGTCAGATGACTCGAACATGAAATGAACTATAAATAAAACATATGTTTTATATCTTAAAAATTTAAATTAATGTTCTTTGACGTGAGACACTTTTAAACTGAAGAGTCAGATGACTCGAACATGAAATGAACTATAAATAAACATATTTATATCTTAAAAATTTAAATTAATGTTCTTTGACGCGAGACACTTTTAACTGAAGAGTCAGATGACTCGAACATGAAATGAACTATAAATAAAACATATGTTTTATATCTTAAAAATTTAAATTAATGTTCTTTGACGCGAGACACTTTTAAACTGAAGAGTCAGATGACTCGAACATGAAATGAACTATAAATAAAACATATGTTTTATATCTTAAAAATTTAAATTAATGTTCTTTGACGTTAGACACTTTTAAACTGAAGAGTCAGATGACTCGAACATGAAATGAACTATAAATAAAACATATGTTTTATATCTTAAAAATTTAAATTAATGTTCTTTGACGCAAGACAGTTTTAAACTGAAGAGTCAGATGACTCGAACATGAAATGAACTATAAATAAAACATATGTTTTATATCTTAAAAATTTAATTAATGTTCTTTGACGTTAGACACTTTTAAACTGAAGAGTCAGATGACTCGAACATGAAATGAACTATAAATAAAACATATGTTTTATATCTTAAAAATTTAAATCAATGTTCTTTGACGCGAGACACTTTTAAACTGAAGAGTCAGATGACTCGAACATGAAATGAACTATAATAAAACATATGTTTTATATCTTAAAAATTTAAATCAATGTTCTTTGACGCGAGACACTTTTAAACTGAAGAGTCAGATGACTCGAACATGAAATGAACTATAAATAAAACATATGTTTTATATCTTAAAAATTAAATCAATGTTCTTTGACGCGAGACACTTTTAAACTGAAGAGTCAGATGACTCGAACATGAAATGAACTATAAATAAAACATATGTTTTATATCTTAAAAATTTAAATTAATGTTCTTTGACGCGAGACACTTTTAAACTGAAGAGTCAGATGACTCGAACATGAAATAAACTATAAATAAAACATATGTTTTATATCTTAAAATTTAAATTAATGTTCTTTGACGTGAGACACTTTTAAACTGAAGAGTCAGATGACTCGAACATGAAATCAACTATAAATAAAACATATGTTTTATTTCTTAAAAATTTAAATTAATGTTCTTTGACGCGAGACACTTTTAAACTGAAGAGTCAGATGACTGGATCTGGAACATGAAATGAACTATAAGTAAACATATGTTTTTACATATTATGTATTTCTATTCTATATTCAAGTTATGTATGTAAAAGATGCTATTTGGGTCATTCTGTAAGCATATTAAGGAGGTATGATGGTTTTTAAGTGAGTTGCTTTGCAAATTTTTCGTTGTTAACAACGGTTTTTCCCTTCTATCTCGGAAACCGTCGCACAAAACGAAAAAATGTCCTAAGTAAAAGTTGTAGGTACTAAAATTACTACATAATATTTATTACTTTTTCCGTCAGAGCAATACTTTAGGAGATATGGAAGTATTTAAGTTGGTTGCTTTGCAAATTTTTCGTTGTTAACAACGGTTTTCGGTTTTCCCTTCTATCTCGGAAACCGTCGCTCAAAACGAAAAAATGTCCTAAGTAAAAGTTGTAGGTACAAAGATTTCCTACAAAAATTTCTTTATTCATTATTTGCGTAAGAGCAATATTTAAGGAGTTATGAGGTTAAAACTAATAATCCTACAGAGCCTTTCTGAAACTTAAAACCTTCATATCTCCTAAAATATTGCTCCGACGGAAAAAACCAATAATATTTTATGTAGTAAATTTCCGTAGCTACAACTTTTACTTAAGACATTTTTCGTTTTGAGCGACGGTTTCCAAGATAGAAGGGAAAACCGAAAACCGTTGCTCACAACGAAATATGTACAAAGCAACCAACTTAAAACCCTCATATCCCCTTAATAATTAAAACAATATTCAATTAAAAAAGAAAAAAAAACATTGCGTTTGTATTCCGCAAGGCTATTGATTTTAGTATCAAACAATTAACTAATAGAGGAATAGTTTCGGCTTAAAAAGCCTCTTCAGGTGAGCTATTCCCTCTATCACATCATTTCTATCTTTTCACTGTGAACCTATCTCCGAGAAATTTAGTGGATACAGCGGGAAGCTGGTAACAATCCGTCTCCCTAAAGCTCCAAGAGATAGAGCCACTCACCACCTCATTATTGGTTTTAATTTTTATGAAAGATTTGCTGCAAAGGCATTTCTTTTACATTTTAATTTTTATTGCGTCTGTATTCCGCAAGGTTATTGATTTTACTATGATACACTTAACCAATAATAGAGGAAGAAATGACTGTGATAACGGGTATCTCACACTTCCCGCTGTATCCACTAAATCTCTCGGAGATAGGTTCACAGTGAAGAGATAAAGGGTATAGCTCACCTGACGAGGCTTTTTTAAGCCGAATCGCGTCGTGAGATCTTCGTTATTCAAAGCCATTTCTTTCCTCTATTATTGGTTAATTGTTCAATAAATTTTCACTTTTCGGTTTTCTCTGTCATTTGTCTAAAGACACCCCTTTTTCGATGATTTTTCCTGTTTTTTTTTTTTTCTTTCTAAAATCTCCCCTTATTCGGTGTTTTCTCCTGTCTTTTGTCTAAAAACACCTCTTTTCAGTGTTTTCTCCTGTCTTTTGACTAAGCACCCATTTTTCGGTGTTTCTCCTGTCTGTCTAAAAACACCACTTTTTCGGTGTTTTCTCCTGTCATTTGATTAAAAACACCTAATTTTCGGTGTTTTCTCCTGTTTTGTCTATAAACACCCTTTTTCGGTGTTTCTCCTGTGGATAAACAGGATAATTAGGTATAAGGTGGTGGTGGGTAGTAGTAGTATAATTAGATTAATAAATTAAAAGATTAATAAATTAATTAGTTTAAGCTCTGCCGTAGGAGGAATACGCAGGAAAATAATTTTAAGTTAATAGAAAAAAGAAAAATGTAATAGTTTTAGGTAAAATGTGAACCGGCCGATAGGGCAACCTGGCCGGACGCTATGTGTAAATAATTTGTAAATGAAAAAAAAAAAAAAAAAAAAAAAAAAAAAAAAAAAAAAAAAAAAGTCCTTTGTCTAAAAAACTATTTTTCAGTGTTTTCTCCTGTCTTTTGACCAAACACCCATTTTTCGGTGTTTCTCCTGTCTTTTGTCTAAAAACACCCTTTTTCGGTGTTTTCTCTGTCTTTGTCTAAAAACACCACTTTTTCGGTGTTTCTCTTCTTTTGTCTAACAACACCCCTTTTTCAGTGTTTTATCCTGTCCTTTGTCTTAAAACACCCCTTTTTCGGTGATTTTTCCTGATTTTTTTTCTTTAAAATCTCCCCCTTATTCGGTGTTTTCTCCGTCTTTTGTCTAAAAGCACCTCTTTTTCAGTGTTTCTCCTGTCTTTTGACTAAACACCCATTTTCGGTGTTTCTCCTGTTTTTGTCTGAAACACCCTTTTTCAGTGTTTTCTCCTGTCTTTTGACTAAACACCCATTTTTCGGTGTTTCTCCTGTCTTTTGTCTAAAACACCCCTTTTTCAGTGTTTTCTCCTGTGTTTTGACTAAACACCCATTTTTCGGTGTTTTTCCTGTCTTTTTCCTTGTGTTTTTCCCACTATTCTGACGAATTTTTCATACTTTTCCATGATTTTGACGAATTTTTTTGCCACTTCGAGGAAGAAGTTAAAATGTAAATAGTATCGCTTGAAACTTAAGGTGAAAGGGGACTACAAGTGTGGCAACTCTATGTTAGACAGAAGATACGAGTGCAAGGGAGAGAAAACCGATATTTTGGGCAGTTCTCACGCTTCTAAAATTGGTCCGATTTGATTTTTTTCAAATTGGAATGTACTCAGTGGTACAGTACAAAATTCGGAATCTAAAAAAAAAAATTTTTTTGCCGCCAAAATCAAAATTTTGAGCCAAAATTTTTAAATTTTGCAAAATTTGAAAAAGTGGTCAACAGCCCAGAATCGTTAAAAAATCCGAATCCGACGTTAGTATTATAAAGATCGGATAAAAAGGGAAAGTATAAAGGAGAATTTTCCAAGTTTGTTTTTCCCAAAAATTTTCCGAGTTTTTTTTTGAAAAATTTTCTAAGTTCTTTTTTTGAAAAATTTTCTAAGTTTTTTTGTCCGAAAAAAAAAATTTTTTTTTTTTCGAAAAATTTTCCGGGTTTTTTTACTCTTTTTTTTTTTTTTTTGAAAAATTTTAAGTTCTTTTTTCGAAAAATTTTCAAAGTGTCAAGGTAGAATAATGGGCTCTTTGCCCTAGGGATGTGCCTCTCGTAATTAGTGGTATTCTACAAACCTTGGGTTGAGTGAAGTTGGCGGTTTTCAAAAGATAAATAACGAACAGTTCAACGGTAGCCACAGAACAAGAAACACACGTTTTTGTTCTGTGACAGTAGCGCTAAACTGGTAAACTGGAAATATTCCAAGAATGGAGGACGAAATGACATCAAAGAAGAGTTATTCTTCGAAGACTCAAATAGAGAAATCAAGAATTGGAAGAGAAAGCTGGAAAGAAAGTACCATTAAAATTGAGAGTCCTATTGACATAAAAGGGAGAAATATTAACGTCAAACTCTACTCATTGCGAAGAAATGTTCGAATGCGTTATTTGTTGGGAGAGATTTGTAACTTCTAGAGCTTTACTAAGTCACTTATGTTCCCATAATAAGGACAACGAATGCGAATTTTGCGAACGGAAGTTTCCAATCCTAGTAAATTAAAGCGCCATATGATGACCCACACTGGAGAAAAGCCATTGAATGCCAGGTTTGCAAAAAGAGATTCACGACAAATAAATTGAAGAGTCATGATGATCCACACTGGAGAAAAAACCATTTGAATGCCAGGTTTGCAAAAAGAGGTTCAGGACAATAGATTGAAGCTTCATATGATAACCCACACTGGAGAAAAGCCATTTGAATGCCAGGTTTGCAAAAGAAAGTTCCCTCAAAAATATGGTTTGACTCGTCATATTATAACTCACCCAATTACTTAAAATGCCATACCCACGGACCGAATTATCTCTTAAACAAACTCCAGGTGGCCAATGAAATTCGGTGGCCTAAACGTGAAAATAATGAATAACTCCTAAAAAAAAATTGTTTGTCATACCACCAAAGTCGTTAATAAATAAGACTGTATAAAATAAATGTTATTCTTCTTTTTTTTCTGACATCTTGCGATTTCATTATCCTACTTGCTTCTCCACAGCCAACAAAACGAAATGCAAAAAAAGCCGTTAAAACTGGTGTTTTTACACCAAAAGATTGTGGAAAACGACCCAAAAGTCACTAAACGCCTAAAGAGTAAATTTCTTTTAACATTTGAAAGGTTAAATAAAAGCAAAAAATTTTTTTAAAATGTTTTGAGAACATATAATTTTCAACAGTTTCTTTTTTTTTAAACGTTTTTTGGAAAATATATCTTATTACTACATATATATAATATATATACGAGAATCTTTAGACAGTTCAAATAATCAAAATCCTCTTAAAGCATCTATATAATCATAATAAAATCGTAATTATGTAAAATAAAAGTAACTATTTTAAAAAACAAAAAAAAAAATTATAACATATAGTAACAACTATGAAGATATACAAAAGAAAAAAAAACTTGGGATGAGAAATAAAATTCACAATTACAATCTAAATTCCTAAATATTAAAACAGTGCATGGTCGTACACGAAAGAAAAGAAAAAAAAGGCAAAATAATCGAATTCCTTATAATACAAAGTGAAAATTGGATTTTAAAAAGAAATAACAGAAAAGAATAAACCTTCAAAATCCCACCCAAATAACACGACATTTTTTATAAATATTTTTTTGTATTTTTTATTTTTTTTTGCACAATAGCTTAAGTGCAGAAATTCTAGTTTTTTCTATACTAAATATAAATTATATTTTTTATTATACAACTGTAAATACAGTGAATATGAGGCACAATGCGTCATCCGAATATACTAAATAAAAGAAAAAAGGCTTCGGTAACTGTTCTTATATACAACATAAAAATTTAGAGACAGCAACCTAAGAAAAAAAAATTATCTAAAATTTCCACACAAAATATTTTTTTACATTAGTCAACATACAACAAAAATGTTATTACAACCTATCAAAAATTTTTGATATACAAATATATAATTAAAAATTATGAATTTTATTATTATTACAATATTAACATTTTGTCTAACTATAAAAAATATAAGATAGTCTCAAGGATTTTTTGTTTTGCTTTTTTTATAAAGAACTGTAGACTAGAGTGCCTGTATATACAGATTGAACAAAATTCTATACAGAGAAAAAAAAAATGGCGCAATTTTGGACCCTTTTTTTAAAACATGCACACGATAAAAAAACCAATTGTACTATAAGAATCACTTTTTATTAAACTAATAAATAAAATTAAAAAAAAGCATATGGCAAAATGTGATCGACGCCATTGTCATTTTTTTAGGCACTAGTTCAGCTTTAAAAGAAAGAAAAAAAAAATAATAGTGCGGTAAAAATGTACATATTTATAAATTTTCATAATTTACAAAATCACATTTTATACAAAGAAAAATGTCTGTTTACAAAGTGTACAAATTATAGACATTTTTTACAGTTAAAAAGTTTTTTAAAAATTTACATTAGTTCATCCATTTTCGACAGTTGTGGGCTCCGCACATGCAGGGGATTTTGTGTTGGTCGTCTTCGATGTCAAATTTGTAGTCGTAAGCCAGCTAAAAATAATATAAAAAATTAGTTCAGTGTTTAGGCTGGGCCCAGGGTGGCGGATTTCACATTATTGCCATGGTATCAGGATTTTATCATTGAGTAAGTCAATAAAAAAATGGGTTTAAATGGCATAAACTGAGGAAATCCCGAGTTTTCTGGGTGGTCTCAATCTGTTAAG
The DNA here is from genome assembly GCA_014119065.1 of Orius insidiosus. Taxonomy (NCBI): domain Eukaryota; kingdom Metazoa; phylum Arthropoda; class Insecta; order Hemiptera; family Anthocoridae; genus Orius; species Orius insidiosus. The sequence continues at coordinate 17,929 of JACGAQ010001314.1, read as the reverse complement.
GAGTTATGATTTTTTTTCTTCCATGAAAACCGTGTTTGGTGTCACTCTGCACCACACTGTATACCATAACCAAAATCTACCAAATGAAGTTGATTACTTGCTCAAAAATAAGGGGGGGTTTAGATTTAACTTTTATTGTAGGGCTAAATGCTTTATCGTTGAGTTGCTGGTCCACCAGTAATCGCAATTACGATTACGATTGTAATCGCAAGTTCCTTAATTACGATTACAATCGTATTCGTATTTTTCTGCGATTACGATTGTAATCACATTTTTTTAACGATTACGACCGTAATCGTATTTTTTTTCTGCAATTACCATTTATAATCGTATTTTTTTCTGCGATTACAATCGTATTTTCGTTAGCGTTTATGGCTCGTATATGACATCAGGTTATCTCAGTAAAAATGTCATATATGAGCCGTAAACGCTAACGAAAATACGATTACGCCCGTAATCGCTGAAAAAAAATGTGATTATCGCAGAAAAAAATACGATTACGACTGTAATTGCAGAAAAAAATACGATTATAATGGTAATCGCAGAAAAAAATACGATTATAATGGTAATTGCAGAAAAAAATACGATTATGGTTGTAATCGTAAAAAAAAATGCAATTACAATCGTGATTGGAGAAAAAAATGCGATTATAATCGTGATCGGAGAAAAAAATACGAATGCGATTGTAATCGTAATCGGAATTACGATTATGAATATGATTGTCGCGATTACGATTACGCCCAACACTGTGGTCCACTGTAGTTGGGACCCCTGTATGTAGGGGTGGGGAAATCGTAACTCCTAATCGGATTGAGATAGGACTTCCATATGACCAAAGGTCAAATCTGATTTTATACCACACAAATTTTTAGACTGCGTAAAAGGAATTTTTTTAAATTAAAAAAAAATTCTTCCACACCGAGAGATTGAAACCCAGACCTCTTTGTTGTAAGTCACTTTTTATAAGTTTTTAGCTTTTTTACCTCTTCGCCGCGGTTAATTCGGCGTTTTGTAAAAATGATGATTCGTAGGTCACGATCGACTTCGACAGTTTCAGCGACGCAGTTCGGGCTGCACGAATGGTTGATGTAACGAGCAAGTCCGCCGCATAAAGTCGCATCGACGACCCTTTCTTCGTCAAGGCGAAACATGTAAATACCTCGGTTCTAAAAAAAAAAAAGATTTTATAACTAAAAAATATTTGAAATGATTTTACCTTTGCTTCATATTGTTTTTCCCGAGTTTCTGCTAATTCTGTTCTTATTATTTCTCCAATATATTCTATAACCATGGTGTGTTTTCTAGGTCACGAGCGGCATAAGTCCCAATCCTTGAATTTTGATCTAAAAAAAGGTTTAATTTTAATTTAAAATATATTTTCTTATGTTACCTTGCTAAAAATACGTTGTTTCTCCATTCTTGTTTCATTTTTTTGTACTGTGAGGATTTTGAGTGGACAAACTGTTTCGAATAGGGGCAAGAGGGTTCCCCAGATTGAGGGGTGGACGGAGCGAATGAAGGTCGAAGAGAAACAGAGCATGTCCTTTGAGTGTGGGCTTTTCGGCTGCAACCGGGGCCTCTAGGTTTACCTTCCGATCGTGCACAACCTGTCGGATTAATAGCCAATGGAAGCTCCAAAAGAGGATTACGCCCGTATTTAAATTTATAATCTGTCAAAGCTTCACACCTGGGAAAAAAAAATGTTAAAAATCTTCAAATTTTGGTTTTAATTTCATACCTGGAAGACTTTCTAGAACTTTGACTATGGCCGGTTCGGTCAAACCGAACAGATCTTCACCGGTAACAAATGTTGAAAAGAGGCCGACTAGATTGTCGTTTTTTCGTAGTTGAACGATCGGCTCGAGTATTTTTTGCCAGACTCCTTTCGGCGTCGAGTCTTTTATTTCGAGGTCGACTTCGCCTTTTTCCTGAACGATGACTTTAAATTCAGGACGACCGTCAACCTCGTGGATCGAACATAAATATTTGCTTCTTTTATTCACATTACGCATACTCCAGTACATTCTCAACTAAAAACAAAAATTAATTATTCAATTAAATAATTTTTTTAAAATTGGTATTCAATAAAAATAAGTGGCATCACAAACTGGATAAAACATAAGTTGTCCTGGCATCTTTTATCTATCTGTTTTATAGTTCTGATTAAAAAAAAATTTCCCTCCACAAAAATTAGTTTTTAACTTCCTTAAAGAAGTTATTGTGATACCCTCGACTCCCTTGACCCGGAGGGTCAATTCGAATATTGATCTTTACCGATCTCAACTTGTCTGTGGTGCCGGCCGGCCGTCCGTAACATTTTTTTCCGGAACACTTTACGGCCACAGTTTTCTACCGATTTTCACCAAATTTTCACACAAATTTCTTTAGCCGTGAACAAGAAACTAACGAGGGCGATTTTTGAATTTCAAAAAAATGGCCAGGATAAGCCTGCTTGAAATTTTAAAAAATTCGCTGCGGCTGAACCGTTGGTCCGATTTTCACCAAATTTTCACTAATTACCTACTCCTTATATTTTTTAAGAATTTTGGTGTAAAAAAATTGCCACTTTTTAATTATTATTATTTTTTAGTAGGGAGAAATTTCATACTTCTACCCATTACGAGAGGCAGATCGCTAGGCCAAAGAGCCCATTATTTCTACCTTGACACTTGGAAAATTTTTCGAAAAAAAAAAAAACTTAGAAAATTTGTCAAAAAAAAAAAAAAGGAAAACCCAGAAAATTTTTTTATACAAAAAAAACTTAGAAAATTTTTCGAAAAAAAAAGGAAAATTCGGAAAATTTTTCGAAAAAAAAAACTTAGAAAATTTTTCGAAAAAACAAATCACTTACTTATACTTCCCCCTCCGTTATACTTCCCCTCCCATATGCTTCCCACTCCGTTATACTTCCCCTCCTATATAGATACTTCTCTTTAAGGAAGTTTCGTTGGAAGCTCTTCAAACCAGTACTTTTTCTCCCAAAAAGCCATCATATCTTAAATTCTGCTACAATTTTTGACTTTTCAAGGGTAGATTAGAGGTTTACATTTAACTTTTTTTTTAGGACTAAATGCTTTGCCATAAAGTTGCTGGTCCACTCTAGTTGGGACAGCTGTATTTACAGCGAACTCCCTCCCTTCCTCTCCCGCTAAGTCATAACTTAAAGAGAGTTTGTGATGCCAACCAATTTATTAACTTTAAAACAGTCTAAATAGTATAATAACTTATTTTTTATGGGAAAAAACTTACGATTTTGTAGCCGATTGGATAGATGTAGTTTGACGTATGGAAAAACGGTAGCTGATGAGGAAGAAGTTGGCCGACATTAAGAAATATCAAAGAGCCGACTCTAAGCAGGTTGTTTTGCTCACTGTGATGCATAACAGATGCCACTTGACGGTTTTCATCTCTGTTTATATAAACTCGTCTCATCACAGATAAAGTCGTCAGCTCATTTTCTTTCTCAGTTTTTTGAGCATGGCTGTTACAGTATAAGGTCTGAAAAAAATTATAATATTTAAACTTTCATAAAATAGATATTACCTTATTTTTATAAAATACACATTGATCTTTGACTGCACAAGGTAGATGGTAGACGATCGTGCAGCGCATTTTGTAGCACTTTAAAGTCGCTCCGGTGGCGTTGCAGTAGGCGCAGACGGCGTTTAGGCCAGACTGCAGTGCTGTCTCTACGTTAACTAAACCGCCGTTAACAGTCTCGTAGACTTCATCCGACCACAAAGCGCAATTTAAATGGACCCATTTGTTCACATCATAGTTTAAAAGTCGAGCCGGACCATCGCTTACACCGTCGCCAATTTGATGACAAAATAGACAAACGCGAGAATCTTCAACCACTTTTGTCGGCATGACGGTTATCCCATATTTAAATAATATCTACAAAAAAAATTATTAAATTATAATAGATTGAAAAATTTACGTACATCAGCCATTTCTTTATCTGAAGGCTTCTTAATCTTGGTGGCAGGTTGCGGTACGTTGTTGGTCGTCCAAATGCGATACCGCGATGGCGACTTTTTCACGACTGGCACCAACGATTTATCAAAAGTTCGAACATCACGTTTCCCACTTCGAGCAAACGAAGAAACATCGTTGGTAATTTTCTAAAAATAAATAATTGTTTTTTAAATTGTTTATAAACATTAAAAAAAGAAAAACACAAAACAGCTATAAAGAAAAGGATTGTTTACTTTTTCATCAGTCCAGCTATTCTTTAGATAATTTACTTTTAAGAAAAAGCACAATTTAAGATGATTATTTAGTACTTTTTACGCACACACACAAAAAAGGTCTAATTTGAATTTTTTTATGGACTATTGGGTGCGATCATATTTTTTCTGTTTTTATTTTATCTCCTGAGTTTTGAACGTGCACTTTCTTTTAATTTAATTCTACAATTTAGGAAATTTGCATGCTAGGGTGGTATTCATGACAAAAGTGAGTAAATTCAAGAGAAAAATTAAGTTTTTGGATTTTTGTAGATGAATACACCTCTGAGAGTTCTACTTTTGACTAAAAAATGCATGACAGATTGTCATACCTCTTTTTTAATATCAAGTTTAAAAGTATCACATATAGAATTCTCAAATCTGGACTTTTTAGATGTGATATCACCGTGGTGCTCAACGACGGAGGACGCCTATAAATTTGGTGAGTGAAATCTTTTTATTAATTAAGACAAACCTTTTCGTTGTGGACTGGTGGTGGGTGAGCGAGTGCGAGTTGCATGTAGCAATTCGTGCTGCAGAAATAAAGATCTTCTTCGCCCTGACGAGCGACCAAAGGCATCTCCGACGCTTTTTTCCTCATCACGTTGTTTACAATGACGACGTCGCAATGTCTGCAGAATTTCGCGCTTCCGTTTAAAATAGATTGAATATCGATATGTCCGTTATCTTTTCCGTCCTTCCCTTTGATTTTATACAACCCGAGTTTATGATTGGGCAACGTACTCCTTTCAGTTACACTGTAATTTACTGGGACCGGGATTCTCAATACGTTGGCCAGATTTCTTAAAACGGAAAGAACATCGTCCGCAGCTTGCGAGTTTAAAGTCAGAGTCACCGTCACATTCTCGCAATGTTTCTTACTCTGCGGACCTTCATTTTCTTTATCCTAAAATAATAAAAACAATAAAAAAGAACCAAATATAAATAAACAAACCATATCACGGTAAAATCTGATTGGCTTCGGCTTCACAATTAATGGAGATATTATTGGAATGTCAGGTGAAAAACGTGAAAGTTTAAATTTGTCTTCTTCACCATCCGAATCGACGAATTGCAAACCTAAAAAAATATTATCTAAATTGGGAAAATGGTAGTTTTAATACCTGGAAAACTGTTGGGAAATTCTGGCATGACACATTCAGGACTGGAGGAGCTTATGATGGTATCTGGCGTTTCATTATCACGATCACGATTGAAATCATATTTACGATCGTCAACTGTAATTTAAAAATATAAATACATAAATGAATAAAAAGTTAGATAACTTACATTCGTCTTTGGTGCTGTGGAGTTTTAAAGGAGCAATTCTTCATTGTAGAATCCCCTTTGGGTTGAAGGAGTTGTAGGCGCACGTGGTGGTAAATCGCCAAAAGGTAATGTGTTGTAATGGTCATTTTCTGATGGCAAATAGGCTTGTCCATAGGTCCCTCTTAATTCTCCCAATCTTGTGCTAAAGAGAAGTAAATAAGATTTTTTTTGTTTGGTTTAATACGTACCAGCTGTTGACTTTGCTTAAGTCGCCGGAGCCGTAGACAGGACTTCCGGTGAAGTTGTATGTAAGATTGGGTTCGCAGATAGTCATGGCGGGCGTTTGTCTTAATTGATGCATCACAGAATCGATATATGAGTCGTAATCTTCTTCAACTTTTGAGCTCTTCCTTGGTCTTTTCTTGGGCGTTCCACCGACGGCCTCTTTGCCCAAACTTTGACGCCGTTTTTGCTGATATTGCCTTCGTTTCATCTTTTTGATATCTTGAAGAGCAGATTCACCGGGATGTTCAGGTTCCATTCTGAAGCTTGGAGAAAGCATCTCGTCTGAAGACATGACTTCTTTTTTGACTTCAACCGCCACTGGTAAGGTAAGTGGTAAATTTTCTTTTTTGATCTCCATCGTCGGTGTCATGATGGGACTAGGCTGGCTGAATGAGATCGGCTCCCTTTTTATAATTGTGGGAGTCGGCGGCTGATGCGGTGGAGATAAAAGCTCATCTAGACATGAAGGGACAGATCTTTGGACTTCCATAGGAGTCGGAGTTTGAACCAAAGGTCGAGTTGGTATCATTTCTTTGATAACAGGTTTAGGAGGTTCGTTTAAAACAGGTGGCAGAAGAGAAGTCGGAGTAGGTGGAACAGGTCGTGCAAGCTGATCTTCCAAAGATGGAACTATAGGAAGCGAAGGTGCCTGTGGCGATGAAGTTGTGGTCGCACATGCTGTATTCTGTAAAGTTGCTTCAGAAGAACATTCTGAGAATCATCAGACGTTCTTGGCATTGGCATCCTTTTTTCTTCTTCTTTTTTCGAAAGGAGCATATTACTCAACGAAACAAACTTCTCGGTTCTTCTTTCTGCTGAGGTTTTGCCCCAGTGAAACTCACATGATGTGTCTCCTTTTCAAGAAGCTGCGATATTTCAGAACTCGATACAATCCTCTGTTGCAAAATATCATTCATTTTATCTTTTTCTACTTTATTCTGTTCAGATTTTTGCAATGCAGCGTTCGCATCACGCATTTTATTTATGTAATGGTTTATTTCCTTATTGGCAAGATCGTTGGCACTTTCAATGGAAGCTTGGGTCGTGTGTACAAACTTGTATTGTCCTGGTCCGACCATTTTGGCAGGAACGTAGACACCTCCAGGTTTTAAATTTGGCTGCATTCTTGAATTTTTGAGCATTTCTGATTCAGAGACTTTTAATTCGTTTTTGTATTCTTCATTTTTTATCGTCCGCTGTAAATGAGCTGCTAATCCTTCCACTCTTAAGTCATCATTGATGTTTTCTTTCTTTATTTCTTTGGGGACATTATGGTTAACTATAGCATAGAAATATTGTGGACTTGGATTTTCAGTCCTAACATTGAAGTTGTCAATTGGGCTTCTAAAATGCTTGAACTTACTGAAGGCAAAACAATATTTTCACTTTTGTGGCTATTCATTTCAGAATTTTGAATTGTTTTGGTTTTGTCGTTTTTCTCTTCAACTTTCGGTTTTTCGGGAACTTTATCGTTTAATTTTTGCTCAATTTTCTTGTCTTCTTCGTTTCAACTTTTTTGATTACGTTCGGTTTCATACCCCACATTTTATCTTTATCAAGGTTGTCGTTTTTATTGAGGAGGTCGACCAATTTGGTTTTCTCCAAATTACGGAGATTGGAGCCGTTTTCGTTTTGAAGTTTGGGTTCAGCTTTTATTTCATTTTTAGGTTCTGTTTTGCCATCTTCAGGTTTAGTGCCGAAAAGAACTTGGTTGAGGTAGCCAGTGGATGTGGGACGAACAGCAGGAGTCGGCCTGCTAAATTGTGGTGGTGCAGTCGTATTCGGTGCAGTAGTTGTGGTAACTTCTGTGCTGTTTTTCTGAGTTTCTGCTGCAAACTTTGCAGCGGCGTTGACTGCCCCCTGCACTAAAGTCGCCACAGCTGCTTGCTGGATGCTCAACTTCTTTCTGAACAGGTTGGAATTGATTTCTGCATACTCACTGGGGTAAACGCTACAGAATTTCTTGAAACGACCACATTTGGCACTGTTGCTTCAGTTTCAGTTTTAACATCGCTTTTCTTTTCTTCTGCATCAGTTTCATTGGTTTGTTCTGGTTCGTTCGGAGGTGTTTCTGATTTTGGCTCTTCTTTTTGAATTGGTTGATTAGGAAGGACTTTCCCTGTCATCCTTTTTCTGCCGGGAGGTGAAGGCTCTTCATCAAATTCCATGATATCTTCATCTACTTTGAGTGTATCATTGATGTCACCATCGAGAATAAGGATGTCACTGTTTCCATTGTCGACGTCTTCTAAGACGACCAAATCTGAAGAAGAGACAAGGCAGTCGTCTAAAATGTCACTGGCGTTCATTAAATGTGATGGGTCCAAACTCATGGGCATAGAAACTACCGATGACATGACGTTGTCTTCTAAAGCAGACTGCAGTTCTTCAACTTCTAGATTGGTCTCTTTGCAACTTTCAACGAGTACTATATCTTCATAAACAGTGGCTTCTGAATCAGTGTCTTCAGATTGTCTTGTTTTAACAGTTCCAGTTTCTGATTTTTTAATGGATGCTGGCTTTGTTGGAGGTGTCATAGGTGGAGTTCGTGATTCTTCATCGAAATCGTTGTAGTCTGCACAAACCAAACTTGGAATTTTGTTCATCTTGGATTTTTCGTCTGCATTTCCGCTTGTTCCGGCTAATGGATGTCCGACTTTACCTTTATGAAGAGGTTTTCTGGGTACGGCTTTGTCGCTCCACATAGGTGAACCTCCTCGCAATCCCAGTTTGACGTATCGAATCCTTCCTAATTCTGGAGGCAATGGTATGGGATTGTGAGGATTATACGGGTTACCACCGCCCCCCGCTCCATTTCCCTCTTGCTCTTGAGGTGTGCGTGGGTTTTCGACGCTTTGAGGACGTTCAGCCGCAGGGCTGTTACCGACACTTCCGCCAGTACTGGAAGGTCGTCTGATGGCATGGGAGAACCCATGGTACCATCGGGGAATTCGGTCTAGGTACAAACTGAGGTTGCATCATAGAATTCTGTGAGCTCATTGGAGAACTAGGTGGCCCTTGGTTGTACTGCTGGACTCTCGGTGAAACAGGAGGCATTGGTGAGTTCGGCTGATTGAACTGAGGCATCGGAGATGTAGGTGTTTGTAATCCTGAATACACCATCGGACTCTGAGGCGTCATCGGTGAACTAGCAGTTTGATAATTTTGAACTCTCGGGCTCTGATGAGGCATAGGACTACTTGACGTATGATACTGCGATATCATTGGACTTTGCGGATGCATGGTGAACTTGATGGATTATACTGAACATTATTCATCGATGTGGATATTGGAGAAGGAGCTTGATTGATAATCGGACTTGGAGGCATCGAAGAACCCGAAACATACGTCTGATTCATATTATTCTGATTCTGCATCTGTTGGTTCTGTTGAAAGTTCTGATTTTGCTGTACTATCTGCCTAAACTGGCCAATCTTCCCTCCTTGACCTATAATCAACTGCCTATTCTGTTGGGCCAACTGCTGTCTCTGGAGTACCAACTGGTTATTCTGGTCGTCTTGAATAATGCCTTGCCTGAGAAGAACTTGACGTTGAATACTTCCATCAAGTTGCCTCACTAAGCCAACTTCTTGCAAATCGTGCTGTTGAATTTGCTGATGTTGAATTTGCTGCTGTTGTATTTGCTGTTGCTGCATTTGTTGCTGTTGTATTTGTTGTTGCTGTAACTGCTGCTGTTGTATTTGCTGTTGTTGGATCTGTTGCTGAAGAAGTTGTTGCTTTTGCTGCTGCAATTGTTGCTTTTGCAAAAGAAGTTGCTGTTGTTGAGTCAAGCCTTGAATACTCTGAATTCGAATTGTTTGCTGCTGAGGCATATTGGGGGACATAACTTGCTGAGGAGATGTCACAAATGCTCTAGGTGATGCGTAAGAAGTCACAGTCCCTCCTTGATGTTGAAGCGAAACTATTCTTGGTCTCAATGTTCCTTCCGGTGACCTTGAAAATCTTGGCACCATCCCTTGATGTCTTATCTGGAACTGATGAGGGCTTGGAGGAGTCGGCGCCAACGCTACAGATCTTGGAGATGCCAAGCCACTATCATTTTTGTCTTCTCCAGTCTAAAATTGAAAATTAAAAACAATCCAAATTAAATTTTTGTTTGTACCTGGGAAAGAGGGGTGCCTATTCTGGGGCTATGGTGTAAAGGAGATGCTGCCGTTTGGGGCGATGGTAAAGCAGATTGGACGCCAGGTGACATCATACCGCTTGGAGACTGCGGCGACGCTGATCCAACACTATGAGGTGCACTTCCCACCAAAGTTGAAACCACACCATTTTTCTGATCTTGTTTATTCTGATATTCCTGAATGATCATACTATGCGTTCGACTTTGTTTCTGGCTGCTTCCAGATGTTTCTGAAGCCCTGTCTGCTCAACAGTAACCCGCTGTAATTCCAAAGCGTCTTTCTGCGTCAGCTCATTCCCATTTTTCCTTAACTGCCTTTGCTTGCTGTTTAAAGACTAATAAAAGAAAAAAACGAAAAAAAAAGTAGAAAAAAAAATAGAACGTTATTATCAAAATTGAATGTCAATACCACAAACCTTTCGTACTTTGCGAAGTTTCTGGACCTCCGATTCGTAGTACTTGAGCTGATGTGTCAAAGCTGCATTGTTCGATTGAAGCCACTGCTCGTACTGCATTTGGATCTGCTTATCTTGTTCAGTCACTATGCTATCTGGAGGAGCTGGCGGTGCAGGTTGAATAGGAATATTCAAAATTTGGACACCTACAACGAAAAAATTGGTTTTTTTAAATATTAAGTTAATTTTTATTTACTTGGAACAGTATGAGGTGGACTTGAGACTTGAGAATTGGTTCCTAAAACGTCGGCTCTTAACATCTCAAAATCAGCATCGCTCATCAATGATGCCCCAGAACTTGGGCCGGGGTACCGACTGCTGTTCTTGCTCTCGTTTTTCCTCCTCTAGCAAATCTTCAAGAAGAAGTGGCTGTTCCTGTGATAAAAAAAATATTATAATAAAAATATAAAAAGAAAATTAATATATAACAGCAACATGCATAAAGAAAAATATAACAACAAAAGAAGGTGGTTAATTAATTGTGAACCTTAATTTTTCCAGTGTTATTTGTGATTTTTTTTTTAAAGGTGTTGTTTATTTTTCTCACCTGTAAAAGGAGTGATCTCCTTTGTGGAAGGGAAGTGCCTGCAGTCGGGGCGAGGGGGGGCCTGGGAACCTTTGGGGCTCCAGCACGAATCTATTTGGCATATACCCTAGTTAGTCATGCATTACCACAAACCAAAATAAAACAAATGCAACACATAAAATATTTTAACATTGACTACAAAATTTTAATTTAAACATCTTATTATAATTCTTTAAAAAAAGCAGAAGTACAATGATCAATGCTAAAAAGCAACTTTTACTCCCTTTTTACTTTTAAAACCCATTTTATCACACTTATCATGCAGAAAATTATAAAACATGAAATTTTTTTTCTTAAAAACATTGATCAAAAGCTGGGCTTCGGCTTTATTTTCTCATACAGATACATGCGCAAGGTATGAATCTATATGAGGCCAGAAAAGTAGGTCCAAAAAAATTACTACCAACACAAATTTTAACACAAAAAAAGGCTTTAGTGGGATAAGGGGGCATTTTGGCCCATACTCCGATTTGGCAGCAAAAATTCCAGATGTATAAAGGAGGGGGAGTATAAGGGAGGGGGAAGTATAATGGATCTCTATGTGAATAAGAACCAGTGTTGGGCGTAATCGCAAGTTTCTTAATTACGATTAGGATTACGATTGTAATCGGAATTACGATTAATTACAATCGTATTCGTATTTTTTTTCTGCGATTACGATTGTAATCGCATTTTTTTAACGATTACAACCTAATCGTATTTTTTTCTGATGTATTTTTTTTCTATTATAATCGTATTTTTTTCTGCGATTACAACGTAATCGCATTTTTTTCCAGCGATTACGGGCGTTTTTTTCAGCGATTACGGGCGTATCGTATTTTCGTTAGCGTTTACTCGTATATGACATCAGGTAATCTCAGTAAAAATGTCATATACGAGCCGTAAACGCTAACGAAAATACGATTACGCCCGTAATCGCTGAAAAAATGCGATTATCGGAGAAAAAAATACGATTACGACTGTATCGCAGAAAAAAATACGATTATAATGGTAATCGCAGAAAAAATACAATTACGATTGTAATCGCAGAAAAAAAAATACGATTACGTAATGTAAAAAAATGCGATTACAATCGATTACGTAATCAAAAAATAAATACGATTGTAATCGTAATTGGAAATTGTAATCGTAATCGGAATTACGATTATAATTGTAATCGAATTAACTTGCGATTACGCCCAACACTGATAAGAACTGACATAAATTTCAGATCAAATAACCGAACGATCGAGAAAAACAGGTTTATACTTTTTTAGGAAAACCTCAATATCTCAAGAATTATGATTCCACAGAGTTCATTTAAAAAAAATGTTTAGCATCTGAAGACGCATCTTGGGGAATTTTTTGATCTTTCAAAAGTTATAAAAATTAATTTTTCACACTTAAAGTTTGGGAAAAATTTCAAAAAATTCTCTAAGATGCGTCTTTAGATGTTAAACAATTTACAAAAAAATGAGCTCTGTGGGATTATTAGTTCTCAAATATTGAGGTTTTCCTAAAAAAAGTATAAACCCATTTTTCTCAAAAACCGTTCGGTTTTTTGGTATGAAATTCATGTCAGATCTTGCTCACATAAAGAGGCATCATCTGGAATTTTTTCGACCAAATCAGAGTAAGGGCGAAAATGCCCTTCTTATTCCGCTATAACCTTTCATGTAAAAAGAATGTCGTTTTACATGAAAAAATAAACGAGTTTCTAGTTCAATGAGTTTTTCATTTCTTTTCTTCTTAATTTTTTTCTTTTATTTAAACTACTTGAATGGATTTAACACTTAAGTATAAAGAAATAAAATATTTAGAAAAAATGATATCATGCTACTCAAAATTCAAGCTATTTTTTGGAAATTATTTATTTGAGATATTAATGATTTTAAGATGAAACTTACGTTTGATTGGAGTTGGCCAGGGTAGGCGGCGGAGGGCCTGGATATGGCGGAGGGGCCGGGATAGGAATGAAATTCTGTCCTTGGGTCCCTCCGATGGGAGATTGGATCTGCGGTCTCGGCGACTGTGCTCCCGTCATCAGCTGCATCTCGGTAATGGAGCAGGAGGAGTCGCAAACTGCGTTGTGAATGTTTTGTTGACGGTTTTGACTTGTTGGATCGTCTGTCCGGGTATTGAGTGACGACTTGTTGAGGTATATGGACGATTGGGCTCTGGGTTTGAGCGTTTGGCGTCCCTGTTGGCCGCTGAGGCTGCTGCTGCGTTATCGGCTGCTGTTTAACCTTCTCCTCTTGTTGAGATTCCTTCATTTCATTATTTCTTCTAAAAGAAAAATTGTAATTTTTTTGGGTAAAAATTTTTCATACATTGCTGGGGAATTATTTTTCTTTTTGACGACATCAGCTTCCAGGTCGTCCAAAATGTTTGTTTTTTCGCCTCCAGATATACTGTCGAGTTCAGGATCGGCGTATTCTAATATGTTAAAATCTGCACCCATTTCAGCCAAGAGTTCATCATCGTCATCTCCGAGGTCGCCGAAAATTGCAGAAACAGCATCAGCTTCGCCGATCGCGCCTCCTTCTTGTTCTAACTTTTCTATTTCGGCGGTGACGCTATCGGGAATCTCTTCTCCATCTCTGGCCCCTTGGAGGCGCTGTTCGACCTGTTGCTGCTGTACTCTTTCAGTGATTATCTGATGAGGAGGTCTGACAATGGGTGCTACGTTATCTAAAATTAAAAAATTACATGGAAGATGATATTTAAAAGTTTACTTTGAGGAAATTGTTGTCGCTGTACGAGATTGAACTGGTCAAGACGTGTTCGAACTTGAGTGCCAGGGAAGACACCACGTTGCTGCTGAAGCAAAAGGCGAACGCGGGCATCAACACCATGAATAGCCTGCTGAGGAATAGCTTGCCGCACTTGAGTCATTGGCTGTCTAATTTGTGCCGCTGCCACCGGATTTTGACCATCAGTGGTTTCTTCTAAAAATAAAATTAATACATAGAACAAATAGTTTAAGAATTTACGTTTTATTTGTTGTCTTTGAAGTAAATCTCGAAGCTGGCGGTTCATCTCTTCTTGTCGTGGAGTTGCGAATTGACTCGGAGGTCTAATTCCGACCATACGTGGGAAAAGAGGTGCTGGAGAAGTTAAAGCTCGTGGGTTTTTAATTCCAGTCGGAGATGTAAACTGCTGGGGCCCCCTAGGCGAAGCAAGCGCTATGTTATTTATAGGCTCTTGAGGCGTCGAAACTTGCAACTGCTGCGTCAAATGCGGCTGGGTATTTTGAGTTTCTGATGGATATTGCACTATTGTCCCATCACCGCTTATTTGCCGATGGACGCGCGTCACTTGATTTCGAGCCTGAGTATGCAACTGCTGTTGCCTCATAGCCTGAATGTGTTTCCACTGTCGTCTTGTTCGGCCTCTCTGGTCGTTTTACTAACCTGAGTCTTATCTTGTTCCTAAAACCACCCAGAACGTTAAAAATAAAAATAAACCATTCAAAACACATCAATTTTCATTATGCTATAAAAAAAATTTCTAAATTATGCAACAACGAAGAACATCAAAAAAAAATTTATTCTATGCTTGATAGATTAAAAAATTTTCACGTCATGCATACGCTTCCACCGAAATGCAAATATATCAAAATACGGTCCTAAATTTTTTTTTTGTTTTGGATAAAAGAGGGCCAAAACTATGAAGCCAAAGCAGGTTCTAATTTTTATCACAAAACCAGGAAAATTTTAAAAATAAAAAAAACTCTGCTTCGACTTTAACAGAAAACTATAAATCCTTTAGATGACCTTCAATATATTTTTTTAAATAATTTTTTTTCTATTTTGACTATTTTTAAGTTGTCTGTTTCATGCAAAGCATAATGAATGAATTCGTATTGCGATGTCCTGAAAAAAAAGTTGAAAAAAATAAATAAAAAAATAAAACCAGCGGATAAATATCCAAAGATGAATCGAAGATTTGTAAGGAATTAGGAAAGGGAAATGTGTTTCAACATAACGCAGAATGGAACAAACAGAGCCCTTAAAAAATAAAAACCATTTTAAAGTTTTCAAGTGCGCCCAAAAGGTCAAAAAACATCAACTACTTTGACTAACTAAAAATTAGCTACTTGCAAAAATTAACACTTCAAAATACAACAAAAAAAAAACGTAAATTTAAATAATGAAGAAAAAAAAGAGATATGAGAGTACAATCGTGCAAAAGGGCTCACCGTGGAAGGTGGAGTGTCGTAGGTTTCTTGCCCTAATGAGGGTAGTGTGCGCATTATTTCAGAAGGAGTTAACACACGGATGTGCTGATCAGAGAGTGGGGAACAAATCGTGTTTGTAGTTCTAGACTCGGGCTCTGTCGTACTATGGACTGTTTTGACTGTTTGTATGAATTGGACTTGAGATCGGGCCGAAGGTTGAGTTATGACGGTGCTAACAGTCGATGTCTTTGTCGGTATGATTTGAATGAGGTTTTTCGTGTCGGTCGTTTGTCCAGAAGACGACGTCATTATCAAAGGAGGAACGGATTGTATAACAACGTTTGTCGGTGGATAGTGGATCGTACTCCGCTCGTAGTATTGAATAGCACGAGTTACAGGAGTTTCAGTCGTTGTCACGATAGATGTCGGTATTAAATGAAACGTCGCCCTTATCCCAGGCGTACTCAACGGTATATACTGGATTGTGGACGGGTGGGATGGGATTGTGGTCGGAAACGTCTCCTGTGTGGCCGGTGAGTGCAATGGTGATGTGTTAGAAGCTGTTGAGACTAATTTCTGCTCGGGACTCTCGGGAGTGACTGGAAATGGGGAATTCCTATCACCGGATGTAGGTATTTTCGAGGGGGGACACACCTCAAAGCTCTTGCCACTTGTTGCTTGCTTGCCATTTGGTGCATCTTCATCAGCCAGCTCCTTCCCAATCTGTCAGACCCATACTTTTGCATTAAGTGCATCGACATACCATACTCATATTTAAACAAAAATAAAAAAAAATAAAAAAAGGAAAAAAAATGCAGTGATTTTCGGTTAGTGGTTTTCTATTTTTTTAATAATTGATTTCATCATTATTGTTAGTTATTTTAATTAAAGACAACTATTTTAGTTATTCTTTAACTAGTTAATCAATAACTAATCAAGCTTGAGTTCTATAAAAGCAATAAATACTCAGGAAAACGCCTACAGTGAAAGAACCTATCATCTGTTAGAAATTGAATTTTCTTCCTTTCAAAATTTAAAATTAAATTAAAAATTACCTGTTGAGTTTTCTTAATTCGAATTGAACGATTTTCCTTCGCCTGCTGTACAAACGGCGCCTTCTTTTCAGCCGGCAATGTTCGCCACTTTTTAAGAATTTGTTTAAATCTATCACTCCAATCTAGAAAAGGTTTAGATTTAATAATTTTAAAAAAAGAATTCTTACTAGGAAATTCTTTTTTCCAATCAGAATGATGAATGTTGGCGTATAAAACTGGTGCCATGGTGCCATCTGTCCGAGAGGTTCATCGGCTTCCATTTTAAGAGATGTTTTAGCACTGTTGGTGTTGTCGTCTCCGCCCCAAGGACTGCCTTCAGGGCTAAACTGTGGGCTACTAAATGTAATGTTAAATTTTTCTTTATTTTAATTTAAATACGTACTTGCTGTATTCAGAATTATAAGGAGATGCTGAAGGGAAGCCGATTGGCGATGAGAGATTTGTATGGACTGAAGGAGTGACTGAATTCGTTCTTGAAAGCATACCACTGGGAAGGCTTTGCTGAGGTGACATTTGAGGATGAGGAGTCCCAGGTGTTTGACCACGAGGTGGAAAAGCTCCGGAGCTCTGAGATTCCTGAGATTCGTCAGTAAGGACTCCTTTAAATATCTCCTCGACATCTTTAGAATCCATATTCGGCAAAGTTTCCCTAACCATCGATTCCAAACTAAAATGAGGCCCGAGAATCTCGGAAAGTTCATCTTTTTGTTGCGTGTCTTGACTTGAAGATCCTCCAATCAAAGTTTCCGCCTTCATTCCATCCCTATCATTCATTATTGTATTGACTAGATCATTAGGGAGTAAATTGTCGGATAGATGGAGTATGTCTTTTAATCCTTCGCTATCGCTCACGTCCTCTTCCTAAAAAAGAAAAGTGTCAACAAAATTAAATTAAAACAACCAAAACCAAGCCCAAAGAACCTTATAAGGAAATGGAAAAAATAAAAAGAAGAAAAAGATAAAGCCCTATATTTTGAATGTACCTTAATTGATTTTGAAGGGTCATATTCATCATTATGCTTGGTTTTGACATCAGTTACCTTTAAGTAGTAAGTTAAATTTTGGACAATTAAGGGGAAAAAAGGATTAAAAAAATTACCTGAGACAGCATGATTGTCTTGTCATGGCTAACTTTATTTGATTTTCCGTCATCAGATTCTTCACTGCTGCTGTCTAATTCTTGAGTTGTTTCCTTGGTGGTGTCTAACAACTCGCGTCCAAAAAATGCTTCCTAAAATTTAAATTAATAAAGTTGAAAGTGGGATTAAAACGTACTTGTAAAAGGATGGATAAGTTTCTGCTAATTTGCTACGTTTTTTGTTGATGCGGGGTTTACGGCGAGGTTTGTCTTCAGCAAACGGATGAGTTGAGCCTTCCTCATCGTCTTTGAAAGAGCTACGCATTTTAGAAGCCGAAAATCCTCCAATGCCTAATTTTTGGAGATTTCTTTGTTTTTCCGTTTTAAAATAACGACGCCGCTTTCCATGGTGTATAATGAAAAGCCTTCAGGAGGGCTTGAGACGGGGCCATTGTCTTTCGAGCCCCAGATCATGCCGTCTTTATAAATGGCGTTTGGATTGTCATTGTCAGGATCGTTGACGGAATCAAGGGCGAGCAAATCGTTGTCTGGCCGTTTGAATCCTGGCCTTTTCCTCCGTACGGGTTGATTATTGTTTTCTAAAGAAAGATGTTTGATGTGCTGAAGGCCGCATTCGGACAGGCAGATTCCATCGACATAGTAATCATT
>JACGAQ010001313.1:0-63667 GCA_014119065.1 Orius insidiosus | reverse complement strand
AATTCAAAAAAGATTTTAGTTTTTTCTTTCAGATAGGACTGATTGCATATTTGGCTCATATAGGAAGTTTTGTTCCGGCGGAGTCGCTGACTATTGGTTTGCTCAATCGCATATACGCTCGAGTCCAAGAATCTGAATCTGTCGTATCAAAAGCGTCTTCTTTCATGCTCGAATTGAGAAGTGTACAAAATGAATTTCAAGTTTTATTCTTTTTAAGAGCGCTTTTTAGATTGCGTACGCAACAAACCGGACACCGCCAGCATCTTTGTTGATATTGGACGAACTCGGTAAAGGATCTTCAGAACTAAATTGCTCAGCGATTGTCATCAGTTCGATTCACATTTCATAGAAAGAAAGAAGGTTGCCCTCATGTGCTTATTTCGACTCATTTAAGTGAAATCTGCGATTATCTTATGGGCGGCCTTTATTTTCTGTTAAGGTAAACTAAATACCAAAGAAAAGTGAGAAGCAAAAAGATCACTCTCTTACAGGCTAAGACGTTCAGCAAAGGACTTCAAGTATAATAGTTATTTCGTTACAATTTTATGACTTATTCGAATGAGTTTTATTTTTGACTTACTTATTCAAACTATTAAATCATAATATGATAGTTATAGGGAACCGCTACAGCACAGTAGATCACAGCAGATCTGCTGAGGCAGGGTAGAATCAAAGCCTGTATTCTGGTAGGTCTGCTGACACAGCAAACTCAATAACCCTAACTCAATAACCTCTTCTAACCTTAAAAGGATAGAAGTAATTGAGGAGAAGAAAACTGCAGAGCATGTCCTCTGTTATTGCAGAGGCTTGGTAAAGCACAGGTTCATGTGCTTAGGCAAAAAAATGCCATCCCACTTGACAACTTAATGATATCAGTTCTCTTATCACTGCCCAGCCTCAGGAAAACCGAAAGCCCAGGGCTGGTCAGGGAACTCCACAGCCAAGGGGTCGACGTGCACAATGCCCAGGCAAAATCTAAGAAAAATAATGTTTATTCTTCAGGTCATGGATTACACTGTGTGCGATGGAGATTTAGTATTTTTGCATAAAATGAAAAAAAGTCATGCAGTCGCAAATTATGTTTTTGGAGTAATCGAAACTCTAGATCCAACTTCCTTTTGTAAAAACAGCCAAATTGGTAATTATAAGAAACATTTCTTCAGTATTTAAGTTTACTTTAATAGGTACTGGAAGCTCTAAGGACTGGCAAAATTGTCTACCTTATGGAGAACACAGAATCAAAAGAAGCATAAGGTTAAAAAAATTATATTATTCATCCATGAAAATTAAGTTTTTAGGCATGGAAAGTTTGTAAAAAAATTTTCCGAACTCGATATGAGCAAGCCAGGATATTTAGAGAAACTAGCAGAAAAAATTAAAAGATACTATGAAAAGGATGTTCAGATTAAAAAACTATTTGGTTCAACTACAACAAATTTATTGATTTACAACAGAGACTTTAATAAAATTATTCACAAATTATAAATTAAAAAGAAGAAAAATCTACTTTTGATTTTAAGCTTGTTCTTCATAATTATGCTTGATGTGTTTCCAAAGTTTTCCTTGGTTCCTTGTTCGAAGATATATTCGGTGCCCATGTCAAAAGTCCTTTCAAAAAGGAATGCTCCGACGACAACGGTCAAAGCGTAGGTGGATGTTCGCTTAAAGATTGTTGTAAAGTGCAGATGCTAATCCCATTTTAGCCTGAAAAATAAAACATCATTAAACAATGAAAGCAATTTAAAACTTTCACAAGAATTTAGCTCTTATTTCTTCTTCAGGTGCCATCAAAGAACTCGGTAATGTCAATCAAGATTCAACATTCCGGTGTGAAAGATTTGACAAAAAAGGTGAAGCTTAGGATCCATGCTGAGTATGATCGTAATTTCAATTAGGATTATGATTATAATCGCAATCATATTCACAGCTTTTCCGCAGCTACCCTTGACTTGGCAGACCTTTGGACCTTGGGATCACCAAAATTTGGGGAAGAGCAATGTACTATGGGCATTAAGCAAGCAGATCTCCACAAGACTTGCCGAATTTCATACTGCAAAAGCAATTGGCCCACTTGGATGCGACGTTTTCTTTTAGTTAAGTGCATCAGCCGAGTTAAACCGCCTTTAAACTACGTTTAATTTGTGAACAATATCCTTACCTTGGCTGAAACTTCCTAGAAAATGAAGATCAAGAGGAAACTCCAAAAAATCGACTAGAAGAAAGCACAAATGCAGAAGAACCTTTTTTCTTACAAAACCAGCTGTTAAAAATAGTATCGATTGCTTTATTATATAATCGATGAAGTACAAAAAATTGAGCATCAAATATACTAAACCGCTTAGTATGTACATCAAAGTCAAATTGTGGCGTTCAAGGTATTTAATAATTAAAAAATAATACATTTTTCCAACATTGGTGAAATGACCAAAGACTGCAGAAAATGCAGTTTGTTGGCCAAACTGAATTGTTTCGTTGTCGGTCAGGTTCGGTGTTCGCCCTTTGGTTTTTTACCTACCTTCTCTCGTTCCACTCCAATTTATGGAGTTTTGACTTATTCGTTCACATCCTTTTTGGCTAAAAACTGTCGGTTTTTATTTTTTTAGCCAAATTCTTCGTATTAAAGACTGAAATATTTGTGAACGTACTACGCGATGGAGCCTTACGACGTGATTGTAAATCAACCTGTCGTCATTGATAATGTGAGTGAAGTTTTATTTTCAAATGGATTAATTTTGGTTGAAAATTAGGGTTCTGGAGTCGTCAAAGCTGGTTTCGCTGGTGATCAAGTACCTAAATGTTGTTTTCCGAATTAGTAAGTTTCATTCTTTGGTTTCCTTTTTGTTATCGAGTTTTTAAGCATCGGGAGGCCGAAACATGTTCGAGTTATGGCTGGAGCTTTAGAAGGAGATATTTTGTCGGTCCGAAAGCTGAGAACACCGAGGTCTTTTGAGTTTGCGGTACCCGATGGAACATGGAATCGTCACAGACTGGAATGACATGGAAAGAATTTGGCTTTATGTCTACGGAAACGACCAACTCCAAACCTTCGCCGAAGAGCATCCAGTCCTTCTGACTGAAGCACCGCTAAACCCAAAGAAAAACCGTGAAAAGGCTGCTGAAATATTTTTCGAATCTTTCAACGTTCCTGCTCTTTATGTGTCGATGCAGGCAGTTTTGAGCTTGTGAGTTTGAAACTTTCTGTGAGCAATTAGAAACTCCTTAAAGCACTATTACCCCCTTTTTTTGATATTCTTTTGTCTTGGCTGAGAATTTGAAGGATTTCCTTTTCTAGGTATGCGACAGGAAGGACGACTGGCGTTGTTTTAGATTCTGGTGACGGTGTCACCCATGCTGTGCCCATCTATGAAGGATTTGCGATGCCACACAGTATAATGAGAGTGGACATAGCTGGCCGCGATGTTTCAAGATATCTCAGGTAAATTAGTTTTGCTACATTGTACCATAAAGCAATTTGCTCAGATTTCTTTTCTTTTTCTAAACGTAACTAAATTTTTTTTCAGACTTCTCCTTCGCAAAGAAGGTGTAAATCTTAAGACGACAGCGGAGTTCGAAGTAGTTAGAACAATTAAAGAAAAGGCTTGCTATCTTTCGAGTAATCCTCAAAAAGAAGAATCAGCCGACAATGAAAAGTTTCAGTATATCCTCCCAGACGGAAGTACATTAGAGTAAGTAGAAACAAAATTAAATCAAGTTACAATTTTTAACTTCCTTAAAGAAGTTATTGCGATACCCTCGACGTCGGGTTTTTGGGGAAGGGTCTTCCAGACCCCGGAGGGTCAAATCGAATATTGATCTTTACCGATCTCAACTTTGTCTGTGGTTCCGGCGTCCGTAGCATTTTTCCGGAACACTTTACGGCCACAGTTTTTAACCGATTTTCACAAAATCTTTAGCCGAGAAGAAGAATGTAACGAGGGCGATTTTTGAATTTCGAAAAAATGGCGGAGATATGTCTGTTTGAAATTTTAAAAAACTCGCTGCGGCCGAACCGTTAATCCGATTTTCACCAAATTTTATCAATTACTCCTTATATTTTTTAAGAATTTTTGGTGTAAAAAATTGCCCTTTTTAATTATCATTTTTTTAGTAGGGAGAAATTTTATACTTCTACCCTTTACGAGAGGCACATCCGTAGGCCAAGAGCCCATTATTTCTACCTTAGCACTTAAAAAAATTTTCGAAAAAAAACCTTAAAAAATTTTCAAAAAAAAAAAAAAATTTTTACAAAAAAAAAAATTTTTCGAAAAAAAAACAAAACTCGGACAATTTTTAAAAATAAACTTATAAAATTTTTCGAAAAAACAAACTTGGAAAATTCTCCTTTATACTTTCCCTCCCTTATACATCCCCTTCCGTTATACTTTCGTTCCCTTATACTTCCCTCTCCGTTATACTTCACCCTCTGTTATACTACCACTCACTTAAACTTCCCCCTCCCATATACTTCCCCCTCCCATATATTTCCCACTCCGTTATACTTCCCCTCCCATAACTTCTCCCTACGTTTTACTTCCCCTCCGTTATACTTCCCCCTCCTATATAGATTCTTCTCTTTAAGGAAGTTTTCGTTGGAAGCTTTCAAACCAGTACTTTTTTTTCTCTAGATTGGCGCCGCAAGATTTAGAGCCCCTGAAGTCCTTTTCAGGCCTGACTTGATCGGCGATGAAAGCGAAGGCATTCATGACGTTCTAGTTTATGCGATTCAACGATCTGACCTTGACCTACGAAAAGTTCTTTATCAAAACATCGTTTTATCTGGAGGCTCCACATTGTTCAAAGTAATAAGTAAACTAAAATTATCTATTCTAATTCATTATACAGGGCTTTGGAGATAGACTGTTAGCTGAGATTAAAAAAGTGGCACCTAAAGACATCAAAATAAGAGTAAGTATTTTGCATAGTTCATCTTTTCATGGTAAAATTTCAATGGTTTTTTTTGTAGATATCAGCTCCCCAAGAAAGGCTCTACTCTACTTGGATAGGCGGTTCCATATTAGCATCTTTAGATACGTTTAAAAGAATGTGGGTTTCGAAACGTGAATTTGAAGATGAAGGAGTTCGTGCAATCCACAGAAAAACGTTTTAAGCATCAACGTAAAGGACTTATTGCCCATTTAAAAAGCAGGTCTTATTTTAAACAGAAATTTTCTATGAAAGTCAACCATGCTTATGTGATCTGGCGAAGTCTCTAAAAATGTTGTATATAAAACGCATAATTTATAACAGCTAATTTTCTTGTTCGTTTACTGAGAAAAAAATAATTTATTTATAATTTTTTTTGTTTAATACTTAGCACTTTTTGTTACTAAATTGAAAATCTCAAAAGCTAGTGCAATTAGCTGATAAATCTTCTGTAAATAGATTGTTTAATTGTCTTATTTATACTGGAATTAAGCTTTTTAAATCATTAATCACTATTTATGTTCACCGGTGATTTTTTTACAAGCCTCATTTTTAAAAATGTGTTAATAGCCTGAAAAAGGGCCAATTTTTTTTTCATTTAATAATAAAAGTGATTATTTAAAAAAACAAATTTTATTTGTACTACTGTCTACATGACACATAAAAAAGTATAAAAAATAAACAAATGTAAAAAAATAAAACTACGAATGTAGCAATTTTAAAGCTTTTGAAATAGATATGGCGGTCGCATGGACGAGAAAGTAAAGGTGTTCTTTTTGAGGGGAGGAGGGATTGCTGCAGACTAACGACTGAAGGACTTTGGCCCTCTCGAGATCGAGCCAACGCTTTAACGTTGAGTTCTGAAGTAATTTCGTTGGACCCCAGAGCCAAACTTGAACGACTTCTTGCATTTCGACCAAGGAGCATTTGATGAGCACTTTTTCCAGCGGTAAACCATCCAAAAGTTTCTTCACAAATAACAACATGGCTTCTCTAGAAGGTACGTCTTCATTTCCCTTTAAAAAAAATTATTGTCACTGCGCTGTCACGAATAAAACTTACATTCGTTGGGATGTAAATTGGTTTTGATGTGGGCTCATTTTTCGTTGAAAAAACAGCAAAATTTTCACTTCGAACAGTTTCCTTTCCACGATTCACAAATTTTAAAAGTTTCAGCAGGACCAAAACCCCTTCTCGGATTCCCTCCGATGACTTTTCAAGGTCAGCGAAATAACTATTTAAGTCTTTGATGGTGAATTGTTCCAGAAGCATGATTGTGCCTAACAAAAAATATTAATGAACCAACAATTTTCTCTGCTGCTTACTTTCATCCTCCATTTTAGCAATTTTAGAAGGCACTTTGTCTTTAAAGGTGTGCACTGGGGTAAAAATTTTAGGCAGCGACAAATTTGTGTTGGTGAATGCCATGTTATGGATCTTCTCCGAATTTAGCTTCTATAAAAGTAAAAGTGTCGATTCTCACAGGAGTCTTTCCTTCTAAATTTATCGAATCCCATGACATATTTTTTAAGTCTTTTTGAAATTTAGGAACGTCTGGTGTTTTATCTTTGATCTAAAAAAAGTTAATGGAACAGATTTAGAAAAAAAAACCTTTTTTAAATGTTGGTTAATGCTTCGAGATTGGCAATGACAACAGCACCGTAGTTTTCTTCAAGAGTCGTATGTACAATTCCTCTTTCTTCAGAGTCTTTGTTTCTCTAAATTATACAAAAGAATTAAAAGCCAGTATTTTATTGGCTATACCTGGAAAGACATGTACGGATAATAAATGTCGTCTTCTTTATTTTCATCTTTATTTCGATTAATTTCGATCGGTTCGTAAAGATTGTCATCATGTTGACTGTAGCGGACACTTCCTGATCGTTGGGGTTTTGTCGGTGCAATTCCGCACCTTCCTTCACCTTTTTCAATAATCGTTTATCAAACAAATAAAATAATAATTACCGAGATTTTCATAAACGTTGTCTACATTAGTAGCTGGTTTAGCCTTTCTAAAAGGTTTAAAGATTCGCTTCTTGGAGGCGGAGGTGGTTTGTTCGGCCGAGCTAAAATAACGTTTTTAAGACATTTTTAAAAAACGATTCTTACCAGAACTGATTGAAGAAGTAGAAATACTTGAGCATGGTGATTCAGGCTAAAATAAAAGAAAATTTTAAAAAAAGTTTGAACCTTGCCCCAAAAGAGAACTTCCTTAAAGTAGGGCTTATATATTAGGAAATATTTATTTACCGATTGAAGTGGTAAGACTTGGACACCAGATTTATTTAGGTCTAAGGATGAATGATTTGTGGCCGAGGTCTAGGAGGAATATAAACATTTTCGTATTTTGCAGGTTCCTCATCTTTGTTTGAAAACCAAAGGAATTTTTTTAAAGTCTGGCGAACTCTCATCTTTCTCTTTTCCGAAAGAGTTTGATTGATGTCATGCGAATTTCTTCGGCGAGGGAGAGGTTCCGGCGTAGCACAGACTGGAGGCTGCGGCGCTTGACGCTTGCACTTTACTACTTCTGAATCGACTCATCCGAATCTATTTTTTCACTCAGAATGCTATCATAACGCGTCAGAACAGGAGCAGAGCTTGAACTATCCGGTAAAACTGGCGAAGTTTCTATTTTGAGCACTGGTACAGGTGTAGTTGGAACACTTTTTTCAGCCACTTTTAAAGTAGGCAACGGAGTCTAAAAAACATATTTAGAAAAACAAAATAAATAAATAAAAACAGTACCGTCTTTGAGGGTGATATTGTGAGAACGTTTTCTCTGTGTAAAAACGAGGAACGTGGAGGAGGAGTGATTTGGGGTTCAGCTTCATCACAATCGGCCTTCCCATCAGGTTCTCCAGCCATCTCCCGACTCTCCGGAAGGCTATTTTTACCATTGAGCAATTTAAGGACCTCTACAGTAACCTCATTTCCCACACTTAAACCCTTATCTGATTCCTTCCATGATAAATCTTCTTCAACTTTACATTTGATTGTAACAACATCTTCATTTTTAGCTTTTTTATCATTCTTTTGTATGTTTTGAATGTAAAGTTTATTTTTAGCTTGTTCGTGTGTTTTAGTTATGATGCTCCTCTAGTTATTTGAGTTTTTCTCCCTTCAGGGTTCCCTCTTTCTTCTTTTTTACCGTTAATTACAATCGTCTTTTTTTGTGGCTCTTCTTCCACTTTTTCAATTTTCTGGCTGCTCAAAGGAGTTGTAACGGCCACATTGTTTACACTTAAATTATCAAGTGTGGAGTTAAAATTGGTATTCGATTTTGTCAACACTCCAGAGCTTTGTCTTCCTCATTCGGACTATCTTTATCTTTATCTACGATCTTGTTTTGACAAAAATCATCGTCCTCTTCGATATCACTTTCACCACCGCTATATCCTATTATTTCACTTTCTCATTTCTAAATCTGACGCTTTTATTCGAATTTTTCTTCTTGCCCGAATTAAGGATGCCCTAAAACAAAAGTATGATTGAGGCCAAATTTTTTTGAAAGATCTTACTTGTGAAGCTTCTTTTAATGGAAGTTGAAGATTGATTTTATTCTTGACTTGCACTTGATGTTCATCTTTCTGCCTGTAGCAGTTACTGCAAGCTCTTTTTTCCAAGCGTTTTGCTTAAACCTCATGCATACACCAGATGACATCCTTGAAAAAAAAAAAAACTTATTAACAAGAATATTTAGAATAAAAACATTTAAAAATTAAATAAAATTTTTTAAACTTAGGTAAATGTGATTTTTTGACCAAAAATTGGGGTCCTCCAAAAATATACTAACAACTGAGTTAGGTGCATTCATATTCTGGAGTGTACAAATCTCGCCCCTTTTATTTTTTAAACTATTGAAGAATAGAAAAAAAGTTAAATGTAAACCCCCATGTTTTTTGGCGCAGAATTGATTGCAGAATTTGATTTTGATGTACAGGGTGTTCCAGAGCGACACCAACTTCGTTATTTCAAATGAGAACCCCTATTTTTTATTTCAGATTCGTAATATAAGCAAAATTTCAAGTTGATTTGACTATACAAATGACCTCTTTCGACAACTTTAAAAAATGCTAAATTTAGTGTTATTTTGCTCGAAAATACGATCCCAATTGGTTTTTTCATTGAAATTATTAACTAGAAAAGCGCTAAAATTCGGTATTTTTTAAAGTTGTACAAATAGTTCATATGAATAGTCATAACAACTTGAAATTTTGTGTAGATTACGAATCTGAAATTAAAAAAATAACAAAGTAGGTATCGCTCTGGGACACCCTGTACATCAAAATCAAAATTCGTTAATTACAATCAATTCATCAAAAAACAAAGGGGGTTTACATTTAACTTTTTTTTTTCAATCTTCAATAGTTTATAAAATAAAAGGAGTGATCCATTACTTCTCTACCATGTATGTCATATATGAATTTCTAGATCTTTACAAATTTTTTTTCCAAATATATTTTGGAGAATTAATTCATATTTAACAATAATTCATATTAAAAAGCTTATGAAAACAAGTATAAAATAGTAATACATTCTATAGATTTTTAAATACATTTATTAAGTTTTAGGTTTTTTATGCTACTCAAATCCATCTAATCATCTAATATTATAGATAAATAAGAATACGCCTAATTCATACATTTATTATATCAAGAAAAAAGAAAAGCTGTTATAAATTTTTTTTAACACTATGTATTAATTTTTAAATTACCCAAGCAAGTATTGTAAGTAAGGTAATTATGCTAATCAAAAGGAGATTTTAAAATCTTAAGATAATTAAATAAAATCTGGGCCGGAGTTTTTTTCGTAAGAATCTAGAAAGCAAATAAAAACGTGTTTCCGTATAGTTGACATACAAACACACTTAAGTCTTTTTTTATTTAAAAGAAAAGAAGTTTAAAAAATTAAAATTTAAAAAAGGATTGATTGAAGAGTTCTTCATAGTTTTAAAATGATAATTGCAATAATAGTAATAAATTAGTAATGAGAAGTTAAAAGTTATATTAAGATTGATAAGGAAACAAACAAACCTGTGGAGTCTGATAAAATAAAAATCAGTTGAATTTTAAGTTCATCAATTGAAAATCTGCGATGAATTCGATGTCTGAGAAGAAAAAACTAATTTTCAATCTGTTAAAAAGAGTTTTGGATAATGACAAAGAGGTGATAGTTCTCTCGTCCATTGGAAAGGAGAAGAAACGGAGTGCATGTGAAAATGGTTCGGGGTGAGTTGAACGGTGGAATGAAAAAGAAGGTCACCGCTAGTCGGCTCAGAAGAGATCTCGGGATTTTTGTTGTAAGAGACTGGAGGGGACGACGGGGTGACCCTCGGAGTTGTTGGAGGTCAGGGTTTTCTTCTACATGTGATGAAGCCATGTGTCGCCATCTTTTGAGAAACACACGAACGAATGAATCTGATTTCTGTTCCAGTTGGTTCCTGCATGAAATGTCCTTCCATCCTCGTTGCTGTTCTAGGTAATCAAACCTATAGTTGATAACCTAGAATGGTGATAGACAACTAACCTAGCAATTTAGAATTTAGAATTTTGAATTTTAGAATTTTATTTCCTCAATTGATACAAAAGTATGTTCAGGTACGTCATAGATTAAATTCTTAAAACTAACAAGAGACCATAGCACATAAAATATCAGGTAACACATAAAATAAATAAATACATAAAAATAAAAAAAATAAAAATAAATACATTTATCACTTCATCAAAATTTATCACTTAAAAACTCTTTGGTACTATAGTATGATTTTGAAAGGAGAAGCTGTTTTAACCGGTTTTTAAATTGTTTTATACTTTTGGTTTTTAAATCTACCGGCAAGTGATTGAAAATTTAATACCTGCATACAGAACACTTTTGTTATTTATTTTATTATTTTTTTCTGTGCAATGGAGTTCGTGATTTCTTCGAGTAGGGTAGCAGTGAACATCCGAATTTTTGGTCAATGAGTGTTCCTTTTTTTAATTAAAACTGAAACAGCCAAGACATACAGGGACGGGAGCGTGAGGATACCCATATTTTTGAAGTGTTCCCGGCAAGATTCCCTATACCCAAGTCCGCACATGATGCGAATGATCCTTTTTTGAATCCGAAATATTCTTTCAGTATGAGTACTCGCGCCCCAAAACATTAGACCATACATCAAGAGTGATTGCACACATCCCATGTAAACTGTTTTGAGAATTTCTTGGCTACAAGACTGTCTCAAAATGCGCATAGCAAAACCAAGTTTGCTAAGCTTGGGAATCAAGTGGTCAATGTGACTTTCCCAGGAGAGTTCTGAATCAAGAACGAGACCTAAAACCTTACTTGAAAATGACTGCCCAAGGCCAAGGTCAACCGAATTTAGGGAAGAATGGAAGTGTTTGCCGATGAGAAAAAGTTTATGACTACAGTTTTGCTTAAGTTTAAAATAAAACCATTTTCCTCAGACCAAAACTTAACTTTGTTCATGACAGTCACTAGCTTAAGCTGAAGGCCCTCTACAGACACTGCTGAAATTAGTATTGTAGCGTCGTCGGCAAATATGAAAGTGTCTTCACCCGACACATCCACAAAATCATTTATATAGATCAAGAACAATAACGGCCCTAAGATTGATCCTTGAGGCACCCCACAGGTGATAGATTCAACATCCGATAGATGGCCATCGCAAGTTGCTCGTTGGCAACGACCTTGGAGATAAGACGCAAATAAATTGTTCGATAGCCCGCGCACACCAATCTTTTCCAGCTTTTGTAGTAAACGGAAGTGGTTCACAAGGTCAAAAGCTTTTGAAAAATCAAGGAAAATACCAGCAACACATAGCTTTCCAACCTTGAACCTAACAATCTTTTCGGTGATGCTAAACAACGCATCATCCGTCGAACGATTTTTCCTGAAACCAAACTGTCTATCTGAAAGAAAACCAATCTTACTAATAAAATCATAGAGCCTCTCATAAATCGCTTTTTCGATGACTTTTCCAAACACAGACAGAAGCGCTATCGGCCTATAGTTCTGAATTTCAACTTTGTCACCCTTTTTGTATACCGGTACGATTTTCGCAGTTTTTAAATCCTCTGGGTAAACTCCCGTCTCAAAAATACAGTTAATAATATTCATCAATGGACCAGTTAGCGAATCTGCACATGTGTGTAGTAGAATACTGTTGTATTCGTCCAAGCCTGCAGCATGCCCTTTTTTTATAGATTTAATCAGCATAGATATTTCAGCAGTAGTGCACGGACGAAAGTAAAGCGAGTTCGGTTGATTAAAATAGTAGTTGACGAGCGAGGGAGAGCACACCGGCTTTGGAATATCTAAGAAATATCGATTAAACGCTTCGGATAAGAGTGCAGGATCACTAACCAATTTATTTTCTATTAGAATTTCATGTGGACTATAATTTTTTGACGTGCTATTCCCTATTTGCCTCTTCACAATTTGCCAGACAGCTTTTGGTTTGTTCAGAGAGTCTTTTATGAATGAGTTATTTTCCATTTGCTTGGACTGCTTTATAACATTTTCAAGTATTCTTTTGTAATTTTATAATAGCTCGTTAGTTTATGGTCCTCCGAGTTTTTTGACAGGGCATAGAGGTCATTTTTTCGCTTACAAGACACTTTGATACCTTTCGTCAGCCAGGTTTTATCAGAACGATTTGAGGGTTTACGCTTGCTATTCGCTTTCCTGCGAGATGGGCAAGCTATATCAAAATAATAATTAAGGGTGGATAAGAATGCTTTATATTTATCGTTCGCATTGTAGAATTGTTTTATAGGGTCCCAGTTCTCGTTTTTTAGAAAGCAATTTAAATTATGTAAATTTTCATCGCTAAGACACCTCACGTTGCTTACTGACGGTTTTGCTACGTTTTCAGTTACTGAACCCACATCAGCATTAAAAAGCAGCATATTGTGGTCTGAGAAACCTGGATTTTCGTTAACGATATTATGAGTAGCAATTTCGTCATCACAGAGTATCTGATCGAGGCATGAGACCGAGATTCCTTTTATTCTAGTTGGACCAGACACTCTGAAACTCAAACCATGCGCGGAGGAGAGATTAGTCAAGCATTTTTGGTTGCAACCATTCTCGAGAAAGTTCACATTAAAATCCCCTACTATCAACAGTTTCTTTCCTTTAGATTTATATATCGATATCATTCGGTCTAAGCATTCGACAAAATCATCGAAAATTCCCAAAGGCGACCTATATACACAAATTACAACCATATTATACCTAATAATTTCAACAGCAACATGTTCAAACGTTAACTCCGTATTCAGAATTTCAGTGATTGAACATACACGAAAATTTACGTCATTTCTTACGAGGATCATAACCCCTCCATGGACATGCTCCCGCCTGCAAAACTCATTTGCTACACTGTACCCATCAAGACGAACGACACCTTTGCAGTTTATATTAATCCAGTGTTCAGCTATGCAGATAATATCAATATTCAGGTTTTTGTACTCATTTATTTTTATATCAAGGAAATTTATTTTATTTAAAATACTCTGCACATTTTGATAGTAAATATTTAAACATCTTTTATTTGTGACATGATTATCGTTATTCATTACGGACATATTATGAAAATTCTCCTTTACGGTATCGTTTAAAGGTTCGATTTGAACCGAATTATCATTTAATCTAAAAAACGGCAAGGTATGGGGGGAGTTTCAATGGACCGATCAACAACAACTTCAAGGACTTTTATAATTTCATAAGCTAGAACAAATCTACCACGGCGATTAAAAGAGTTTAAGTCCCTTTCACCTCTGGCCACCATGTGCTCGTTTACGAGGGACAAGCTTATAAAGTTAGCATTGAATTTTTTGCATATTTTTTCCATGAATTTGTTTGCCTTAATTGTGGCTTTATTAACAATAGACCAGGAAGGAAGTCTGTAATCAAAAGGAATCGCAATAAAAATTAACTTATCTGGGCAAGGGTGGCCAGTTACAAACTTCAAAAAATCATGCTTAAAATTTGGCACTGAATTGTACTCAACATCCGAGTTACCAGCAACAATGACGGTATAATTTTCAGCTATGGCGCTTTGAACATCAACATTTTTAACTAGTTCGCCGAACCTTTTATTGCATTTTACGCTGTTCACAATACTAAGTTGTAAACCCCTAAATGTAAATTTTGATGGAAGTACCATGGAGAGAGCAATCTCCATATACCAGAATATTCTTGCCTTTTGGTAGGTACTTATCAATATCGAAAGTGTTGTATCGTACTATAGTCTATAGAGGCACTAGAATACGTAGGTATTTTGACTTATAGACCCTTCAAAAACTCCGGTTTTCCGCTTTACTAGACGTACAGTCACAACCAGCGAGGATTCTCTGAAAGTAATGAAAGAAAGCACAAGATATTGAAAGCCACATGAGCAGTTCTTATTCATATTTCATACCTTTTAAAATCTCATAAGTAATCAGGAAATTTTCAATAAATGATGTACATACTACCAAAAATATTTATTTCATTATAAGAATAAAAATATACAACTTCTTTTTTTCTAAAACAATAAAACATAATTATAAATTTATAATGAAGGACACAGCCACGAACGAGATGTAGCGAGACTGATAAAAAAAACAGAAGCCTATGTTTAGCATGTCAACTGACTAAATGTCATCTCATAGAAATTTTGAGAACACGTTTCTATGGTCCTGTTTGGAATTTTTCCTCAATGCCAATTTTGCTTTATTGACATGCTAGACTGGCCTATATTCACTTAATATTTATCAGTCATCTTGTTTATCTGTCAGTTTCAAAATCATTTGATCTCGAATCTCGCTTTCGATGTCTTCATCCTAAAAAATAAAAATAAAATAAATTGAAAGTTCAGACAGTTTTACCGACTTTTAGAATAGAGACATCTTTTTTGGACAAGAAGAAATCGTTGGTAGTTTTCGTAAGGTTTTCGTAATCCGTCTTTCCTTTTTCCCAATGTAGAATCATTTGTTTAAATACTTCCTAAAAAATTAATTAAATAAAATAAATACAAAAAATGAAAAAAGTTGAGCGTATTCACATTTATGAATAAAGAATATAAAATAATTAAATTTCCAAACATTTATTATGAATTCAATAAAACATAAATACATAACGCCAATTGTATTAAAGTGCCTAATGTATTTATAACTCATTATACCTGATTTTAAATAAAAAAGAATGGATTTCCGATAAAATATGAATGCCAATATGAATATATTCTGTAACAAGATATAAGGCGCTCCTGGTACTAAGGGCGAACTCCACATCGGACAAATTTTTTTTTCTTCATTTTCAGATTCTAGACCTCTTGGTGAATACACCCATATAATTTTTATGTTGGGTTTGCCCTTTTTCCCCCTTTGAATACGTAAAAACCGATATGCGGCAAATCTCTAACTGCGATATCCGAGCGGGTACGAAGGGCGAACTCCACATCCTAGTCAGCAACCCCCACTCCTTTTCCCATTCCAGGGCATGACTTTTCTGTTGAGTTTGCCCGTGACATAAACTTTAAAATGCGAATATCTGGAAACTACGTTTTGTTGAGTTCGCCCTTCGTACCCGGAGCGCCTCATATACTGTTAAACACTCGAAGTATAAACTAATCTGAAATACATTCTTATTATTCATATATCTGTTAATTCTAAGCATGTTCATATTTTTGAGTTTTAGCTTCATAATATTATTAATATTATGAATAAGAGTACGCCCAACTGTGGATAATATAAAAAAATTTACATTTGCACCGTCGTAATCCAAAATCGCCAAAACGCTAATTTTCCTTTTTTTAAAGTCCAGTAGCCAAGTTCTTTGGACAAAGCACAGTATATTACAGGGATATCCTTTAAGTCGGCAGCGTTGACTAACGTTTCCAAAATTTCATAGCTTGGGAGTCCTTGTTTTTTAAAAATTAAATAAATAAAGTTTAAAACGAATATTTACCTCCATCGATCTCAAGATCGGTAGCAACGATAAGACATTTCGCTTTATTACAAAGAACGAATTTTTTCGATTCCTTCATTCCACAGACATAACGACGTTTTGCATGTGCTTTTATCTCATCTCTGGCATGAAGTTTATCTTGGAATTTTCTCAACATAGTAATTAGCTCACGAACAGACTTTTTAAATCATCACTCACACGATTCCGACAATATCTAAAAGTCAATATAAAAAATTTTCATTTTGTTTTGAAATTGTGAAGACATAGACTCTTATTCTACTTGTTTTTTCTACGTAACTTTTAAACAAACGTTTAAAACAATGCCAACCCTGAATTATTCAAGAATATGAATACACGCAACCAGCGATCCAACCTCAGAAAACATAAACACTGATACGAACCCTTTAAATTTATTTGTGTGGATGACTTCTGAAGTAATTTTGAAACTGAACTTAAAGTTTCCGTCTCATCAATCTTAACTTTTTCAAATGTCTGGGATAGTGTGGCAACATCAACTGTTTTAAGTCTGGAGATTTCGTTTTTCAAATTTAAAATGCTTGGAGAAAATGGAGCTTTGCTCTTCGGAAGGTTCCGGACGAGGAGAAAGCATCTTTTTGCAACCGTCAATCTTTTCTTTTTTAATCTCACTTTTCCTTTATGAAGCGTCGGGCGATCGGAGTCTAAACGGTTCCCAACTTTTTCCACGATTTTCTTCCTCCTTTTGATCCCAGCTGTTTTCACTGTCTTTTTAGACTGAAGAGCATTCTGCAAAGAAATATATTAGGGTAACATACAAGCTAACGGGACGTTTGTAAATTTACCTGTACAGCTTGAAAAAGGTCAATGCTGATCTGGGAAGTGGGTTTTTTAAATTTTCTTTTATCGCTCTTTATTGGTAAATCATTCTTTTGAACTTTCTTCACTTCCTGAGGTTTTTCAGGTTCAGAAGGACCTGGAAGCGATTCGGCTACATCTGGAGAAGTGGCAGACGTTTCGATCAATTTGGGCCAAGATTCTTTTTTCTCAAATCTCTTCTTCCCGATCAGTGCTTTCCCATAATTTGACGACATTTTAAAATTTCAAACAACTCATCAGTCATCACAAAAACATAAACAGGCAAAATGCATCGAGGTCCGAGGACACCAGGCGAGGTTGTATTAAGGTTTGAACTTTGAATAGACCAATAAGAAATCAGGATCGTGATGCAATGAGGTTGATAATAGAGGCGCTTTCTCGTGGGACATACCCAGACATACTCAACATACCTGGGTATGTTAAACTCCTTTCGCGTGGGAAAAACGTGACGTCACAACATACCTGAGTATCACAGAGGAACCAATACACAGAGTAACAACGGCCCGTAAAAATCCCGCAGACAAGTCGATGGGCGAGGTGGGGAAGGGACCTGGTACCATCTGAGTCCTAGAGAATGCGCCTCGGTGAAGAGTTTTAAGTTTTTCCTCCGTTTCGGATCATGACCCTTCCTCGATGTGTTCGAACTTCGAGGTCGTTCTCCCCTCCACCAACTTCGTGCACCGGGAACCCCTTTATAAATTTATAAAACAAGGTGCCTACTGCCTACGGCTTCACACCGCGTACAAACCCTCGAATTAATTCGTTTTTTCTGTGGTCTTTTCAGTTGTCCGTAGTTTCAACTCTCAGAACAGCTTTAATTATTATATCACTTTTATTTTATTAATTCTTTAAATATTTTATTAGGTAGGTACCTATATTGTTATTTTTTTAAACATAAGCAGAGGTGTAAATTTTCAAATTAGGTATTATGTACTTACTTTAAATTATTACCAAAAAATAATTGATTAGAATGCAAGTAGTATATACAGGGTGTCCGGAAACACATGGCAAGCGTCTGGGAGAGCGTTAAAAAGTGGTTTTACGAAAAAAGTTAAATGTAAACCCCCCTTAATTTAAATCAAAGAATTTGATGGTGTAGTTTAAAATCCGCCTGGATATACAGGGTGTCCCAGACACAACCTAACTTCGTTATTTCATATGAGAACCCCTATTTTTTATTTCAGATTCGTAATCTACGCAAAATTTCAAGTAGATTTGAGTACTCATATGACAATTTTGGACAACTTTTAAAAAATGTCAAATTTTAGCGTTTTTTGCTCCAAAATCCGTTAAAATTGACCTAGGAGACTCGTTTTTTTTTTTAATTCCACTTATTTTTTCCCGAAGAATCCAACTGTCTCAAATTTGAGCATCTTCGCATTCAGCATCACGAGATTTCGTCGCTAATGGCCTTTTTTCAAGTTTAACTCCAAATTCCATACTTCAAAAATGGAAATTAGCGATTTGTTGACGGAATTTTAATTTTTGATGCATAAACACAAAAGACGCTGTAGCTCTTTCAAAATTTGTGGTCCGAAAGAAAAATTCCTTTCAACAAGTGCTAATTTTCATTTCTGAACTAAAAATTTGGGTTCTAACTTGAAAAAAGGCCATTAGCGACGAAATCTCGTGATGCTGAATGCGAAGATGCTCAAATTTGAGACAGTTGGATTCTTCGGGAAAAAATAAGTGGAATTAAAAAAAAAACGAGTCTCCTAGGTCAATTTTAACGGATTTTAGCGCAAAAAACGCTAAATTTTGACATTTTTTAAAAGTTGTCCAAAGTTGTCATATGAGTACTCAAATCTACTTGAAATTTTGCGTAGATTACGAATCTGAAATAAAAAATAGGGGTTCTCATTTGAAATAACGAAGTTAGGTTGTGTCTGGGACACCCTGTATATCCAGGCGGATTTTAAACTACACCATCAAATTCTTTGATTTAAATTAAGGGGGGTTTACATTTAACTTTTTTCGTAAAACCACTTTTTAACGCTCTCCCAGACGCTTGCCATGTGTTTCCGGACACCCTGTATATATACAAGTAATAATATTTTGTGACTGGCATACATAACATTAACTCTTAATGACTTGTACAATATCATTTTACCAAGGGATAAGGCGGAACGGAATAAAGGTCGGATTAAGCGGACATACATAAAGAACACGTGTTTTTTTTTTCTTTATTACTACCTACCCAGTTAAAACTGTTAAAAGCAGGTATACATTTTATTACACATTACAGTTATACATTATTAGGTATATATGTAGGTAACTCTTGACAGGAAAAATGAAAAATTTGATAAGGATGAAAGTTTTTCCTTGACTGACTCCTCGGGTTGGATAACCTGGAGAGTCGGTCTAGCGGAAGACGGATTACTGAGGTTCTACTGTACTAAAAATTTTCCTTCACAATTAATCCCGACTTAGGACGGGCTGCAAAAACATAATATTCTTCTTTCAATGCACATATCAATGTACATAGATTGAATAGACAAAACAATGTTTTCACAGGTTTGTTTAAAAATTTTTGGTACTTTCATCATTAGCATACTAATTTATTAACTTTCAGGTAGATTTTTTTTTCAATTCAATTCCATCAATATAAGTAGTTCATTATATTCACAGGTTCAGTTTATTGAATTTTCGAAATCGTTACTGTGAAGGAAATTTTTAAAAGAATACATAAATCATGACAACAATGTTTTTTAAATAAAGATTTCGAACATTCTTCATGCAATGACGGCAGTAATAAAACCTCCACTGGAATTACTCATTAGTTCAAAATACCTTCGGTTTAAGCTCACTGAAGACACCAAGATAAACTTCAACTAATCATTTTATACATTACCGTGAATTAATTTATCAAATTGTTTTTTAAACGGAAGGTTTTAAGTACTATAAGCACTGAATTATAATACTACTAGAATGGAATTGACATACGGGCTCTTGTTTCCCGTTCAAGAAGTTCAAAACGTAACCGCTAGGTAGCATCGGCTCAAACTTGGGTAGGATAAAAAATACTTGGTGTTTGAAAAAGTGGGGAGGCCCTTGACCTTCGACAACACCCCTTTTTAAATCGTCCGTGAACCCTACGTTTGTTTACTTTTCTGAAAAAAATTAAAAATGCATACTTACTTTATTTTAAAATGCCAAAAATGTAGTTTGAAATATAGTTATTATAAAATATACTAATAAATTTATATTTCATTACTATAAATTTATTAATTATTAATATCAACAAATTTATAGGTAGAATTTTGTTCTTCGAAATCTACCTATTTTTTATTAATTTAGTTATATTAATAAATTTATATTGTATAATAATAATTTATAATATTAATAAATTTATATTGTACAATAATAAATTTATTTATTCTCTTTGAGGGATTTAAAAATAAGATGTTAAAAAAATTTTTTTTTTTTTTTTCAAATATATTTTATTATTAAAAATTTAAGCATTAGTAATGATGGAAAGTTTAGAGTGGCGTTTTCCTCTTGTGTTTGAATATTGTAATTGGGATATTAATTTACAGTCGTCGTAAATTTTTACTTTAATCAAGTGTTGAAATAAAAACTTTTTGTGCTCATAGCACCTTTGGAAAAAATCGGGGAAGGTTTTTCTTAATGTCATTTCAATTTTTTCAATTAGTGTCGAACTTAGCTTCCGCCTATGAATTATTTTAGGGAACGTTCGATGTATTTTCGTAGCGCGAACGACACTACTTTTTGAAGAGTCTCCGAAGGAGTTTTCAGGCCTCCAGAAGAGGGCACCCAAGGAAACGTCTTTTGAGCAATTAAGAGCTCTTTCCCTTCGTCCGGAGAACTTGGTTTTAAAAATTCACCGTTACACATGTCGCATTTGAATGTCTCGACAACCATTTTCCCTAAGTAACCGGCCATGTACACTTCCGAGCACTCTTGCAATGTAACGTGACAATCCTCGATTTCTTCCTCAACCTCTTCTTCATCTTCTTCATCTTCTTCAACATCATCATCTCGTTCAGCGCCAAGTATTACTGTATCGTTTTCATCGGAAGAATTTATTATATAGAAGCTTTTTAAATCTTCATTGCTGATGAAACTGTCTTCGTCGTTTTCGCAATTACCGAGGTCCGAGTATTTTATCAGGCTGAAAGCGGAGCAGCTGGCAAATGCGCATCTAAATGT
This sequence comes from Orius insidiosus, assembly GCA_014119065.1. Lineage (NCBI taxonomy): Eukaryota > Metazoa > Arthropoda > Insecta > Hemiptera > Anthocoridae > Orius > Orius insidiosus. The sequence continues at coordinate 42,763 of JACGAQ010001313.1, read as the reverse complement.
TCTTACTGTTGGATTTCTGTTGTATCCATGCTTTTGCCTGATAATAGAAAAGAAGTTCTCTAACGGGTCTTGATTTAGGCGACTAGTCATAAGGAATTCGTTGCTTTTTAATTCATTTGTTAAATACAAAACCGCATTGGCAGTTTGAATTAACCCCAGGAAGCAATAAGGGACTGCCATGGACCGTTTAGCATTGTTGGTTTTTCTTAGACTGCTGAAGAGATCAATGATATCCTTTAGATTTTCGATTTGCATTTTGTTATTTTTAGATATAGGTTTTCTAAAAGGATTGATATCATGAAGGTTTCGACTGTTCAGAATGTCAAAACTCTATTCAACTTTTCAATAAAATTAGCTGTATCTTCAGCGGTTGAAGAGGTTATCTCCCCGCTTTAACGGAAGTCCTAATCCCTGCACTTACTGAATTGCTGAAAATTTGCAAGGCCAACCTACAATTCATTTTTTGAAACGTGTCTGGATTAATGTGCGAAGGTGTCAGTTTAGGCATGGCTCGTGTTGTCGTAGATTTAGAATCGATTTGAAATGCTCTTATTACATCGGTAAACGAAAATATTTTATCTTGACAAATGAAATCGGATGAGAGCCAATTATTTCGGATATTTTTAAATATGTGTGGGGCGTCGAAAATACAAGCCACACTTTGCTCGTTGATCGAAACGATTGGATTTTCATGTGTGGCTCCTAAAAGACTATACAGTTTACGGTTTTGAACCCCTTGGTCGCAAATCAGGCATTTTGGAACCAAACCAATCGACAATAAATTTGAAATAGCGTTTTCAATTATTACTTTTAATTCGGTGTGGCTCACCCCACTTCCAGATACGAAAAATCCTAAAGGAAGTTTCCATTTTTGAAAAAATCCCCTAATAAGAATGATAGGGCTTGTCCAGCCACCCGGTTTTTCCTGAGGTTTACTCCCAGATCTTCGAACCCTTCGATCAAGTCCTTCGCTTTGTTGTACTCTAGTTTTTTTTTAATGTGCATTTCGTCGAAGGTAATTGTGCATAGCTTTTCATAATCTTCAAAAGTGTCTGCTTTTATTTCAGTTTTTCAATTAAGGCTCTATTTAGGCCTGGCGAATAGTAAACACTTCCTAGCCACTTTCTAATGGTTCTGTCTGAAGGAAGGTTAATATTACTTTTTCTTAAAGTTATTGGTTCCTCTGTGCTGAGTATGTTAGAACGACATACCCAGACATACCCAGCTCGGAGGCAGGATTAAAGCCGGGTTATAACAATTTAAGAACCTCTTGTTTTGTTTATTTACAAATATAAAATAATTATCCCTTGTTTAATGAAATTTTAGGATTTTAATTACTTTTTTCATTTATTTTGGGTGAAAAAAGGTTAAGTAATATAGAAAATATAAGTTAATTAAGTTTTTTTCTAGAATCATTTATTTTACTTGTATCACCTTTTTTTCTAAAATGGAAGATTAATAAAAAATAAAAAACAGTAATAAAAATCACTAGGAATATCGTGAATAAAATATCTCCTGGCATAATAAGATAAAGTGCGCTTGTAATAAATGAGAGCAGCACATTCTCATTTTTTGTTGCTTTTGACTTCTTATCAATCAAAAAATTCAAATAAGAAAGTTCTAATTGTAGCGGGAACTACACAAAAACGCCAAACGAAGCAAATTCGAATTTAAGTGGGAAACAGTGGTGGCCTCATCGGGAGGTTTCATTGATCAGGTTCACATACCTCGGACATAACTCGGACATACCTGGGTATGTCCCACGAGAAAGCGCCTTAGCCATCGATGATAATGGCATATAATGGCATCGACAAAACAGAATAATTTTATATATATATAATAACTTTCAGTAATGCCAAATTTAGCGGATTTTAGACCGAAAAAACTCTAAATTTGCCATTTTTTACAACAGTCCAAAATGAAAAGTCAAATCTAAAATTTTGCGTAGATTACGAATCTGAAATAAAAAAAAAATAGGGTTCTCATTCAAATTAACTAATTTGGTGTCGCTCTGGGACACCTTGTACATCAAAATCAAAATTCGTTAATTGCAATAAATTCTTCGTATAAAAACAAGGGGGGTTTAAATTTAACTTTTTTTTGTAGGACGAAAATTATAGAAGTTATGCGGATTGGTCTATCTAGTTAGGAAAAATTCATACAAAAAAAAAAGAGTGCTCTAATCGAAAATATGACCTAACTAAAAGTTGCTTAAAATTGAGCATAAAACATAGGGTTTTCATTTTAAATAACGAAGTTGGTCCTTCTGGAACACCCTGTATACCAAAATCAAAATCTACCAAATGGAGTCGATTCCCGTCCAAAAATAAGGGGGTTTACATTTTTTGTTGGACTAAATGCTTTGCCGTAAAGTTGCTGGTCCACTCTAGTTGGAACACCCTGTATAATCCTGCTGGCTATTTCCATTCATTGGCTCTACATAAGGGGGGAAATCCAGGTTTGAGGAGAATACAACTTCCTTTTAAAGAAATTAAAATAAATGAGAACAATATGTGCCTTTTATTGTTTTAAAACCCAGTAGTTTTACAAATGGATGGAAGATTAAAAAAAAAACACACGATTTTATTAGAAATTATTGACTATATTCAAATATATTCTTAAAAAATTAGCTTATGTGTGCAGCGTTAACAGCTTTGAGGACACGATCTAACCACTGCAGATGTTCAGTAACATTAGTAAAAGCAGCAAACGTATTTGATTTTTCTGCTTCAGACTCACAATCCCATAAATAAAATGGTTACCATTCCTCGTGAAAGTCAAACCACCTCCGCTGTCACCTTGCTGAACACCAGTCCCTAAAAAAAAAATTTTTTTAAGTGCTACTCTGCAGCTATGACAGGAACTCCTCAAAGAGAAGAAATAATATTGGGGGGAAGTATAGAGGAGGAGAAAGTATAAAGGAGGGGAAGTATAATTTAAATTTTAAAAAAAGGAGTGTAAAAACTTCTTTGAAGGAAGTTAAAAAAAAAAAAAAAGCGTCAACACCAACCGTTGTTGTATCCAGCACAGAATTTATCATACGTCAAAAACCGTAAAAATTCTTGTGGAGATTTCTTCGTACATGAATCCCAGTCAATGTAGGGTAATTTCGCCACATTTAATACTTCAGATTCGACTTTATCTTCATTTAAACCCCAACCAACAACCTGAAATAATTTTTTTCAAATTGAATAAAACACACATAAAAAAAACTTACATTTCCTAGTTCTCCATTTTTAAATTGCCTTTCAGCAACCCAGTCGATGCAAACAGGCAGGACAACATTACTTAATTTAATACTAAAAACTAACCCAAGCACAGCTATATCTTGTTCATAGCTATTCCACTTTCCTCTGTATGCTCTTTGAGGAATTATGTCTTTAACCTGAAATATTTAAATCATAATAAAAAGTTATCCATAATAAAACCTACTGGTATTTTTTGTTCAAAAGTGTCCTTTTGATACCAATCTCGTTTGTATTTTCCGACTGCTATTTGTATCTGTTTGACATTCTTAACTTTTTTCGAGGACTCATCATAAATGCAATGTGCAGCTAATAATTTTGTTAGTACTCTCTCATTTTTATTAGGTTTACAACCTGTTAAAACAGCATACGGAGATATAATTGTACCTCCACAAAATAGTTTGAAACGTCCATTTTCTGTGATGTGTAAAGACCAACATGCCACGGATATTCACCGACTTTGGTTGTCTCACCGTGGCTGATCAATGGTTGGTCTACTTGAGGACTCGGCTTTCCGCAATCTACAATAAAAATGTCATTAAAAATTCTGAGGAGGCCTCGACGAGAAATTACTCTAAGCAGGGAAATTTAATAACTTTTCATAATTATATAAGGTGAACAAAAATGAAAAGTTCAGCTCAAATGTGTCGCCTAGAGCGAGCGTCAACTGAAAAAATTTCTCTCAAAAGTAATTTTTTACTAATTTATAATCAATAAATCCCATTAGGATTGTTCGGTGAAAATTTGGTAGCAATCATACCAATAGTACTGCTGTAGCACTACTACTTTCTTAAGACAGATCGCAGTCATCGCGAATTTCAACAATGTCCTTCTGCAGGGTTTGGAACATCCATTTCCAAAGACCCTACGCTGAAAGGTGTTACAACACCTTTGAAGAAGTTATTTAAAAAAAGGATTTGGGAATAACAACACAAAATTGATCCATATTTGCTATTTATTATGAAAATAAAATACATCATCCACCGGTTTTTGTTTGTTGTTGATTAGAAAAATTTTCATGTTAAAGCAATGGTTAAAGCCGATTTCAAAATAATTTAGAAAAATTTCACTGGTATAAGTCATTTTTATGTTGTTCTTTCCCATTTATTTTGAAATGATCATAGTCAGAATTATGAAGGAAAGGGAATTGGAATATAATGATGTACAAGTAATTTTCGAGTGGGGGTTTACCTGCGGCGCATTTGAAAAGAGGTTGGTCCCAGGTTCCGTCGGGAAGGCATTCTGTCTCTTTGAATGCTGTTTCTGGATCTCGGACATGAAAAGAAGTTTTACATTTTGGCCTAACTCGTGTCCCTGGTTGATTCGGCTGCGAGCATGGCACCTCTTCTCCTTTATAAAACATCGAAGATCCATCGATTCGGAAACCAAGGTTTACACAGTTCTGAACAGATTTATAGTATGAAAAAATTATTTTTTGCTGTTCTTACTTAAACAGTTGGGAGGTTCTGGCTCCCATGTGCCATTAAGACAAAATATTTTTGATTTTATCAGGCAAAACGAATCCTTTGTTACAAGAGTATGTCAAAACTGCAGTAGACGGAACTAACGTTCCAGGTACTTCCTGACATCTAGGAGATCTATCATTTGGCTGGCAACCTTGCACAATGTAATTCCCATCATCTGGACTTTCCGGAAGAGGACATTCACCACTAAAAAAAGATTTGTACTATACACTTAAAAGGTTGAGAGTTACCTAGTATCAGGAGGAGGACGAGGTGAGGAATGTGGGCCTAGAAGTCGGTCTTGGTTTCTTCTTCCTTTTACAAAGTTCATCATCTTCATCAGATCCATCGCTGCAGTCAGCACATTGTTACATTGCTTGTTTTTGTCAATACAAGCGCCGTAAGCACATTGAAAACTGAACGCTGGACATCTAAAACCTTAAAAGATTAAATTTCCAAATTTAAAATAAAATTAGAACAACAAATTGTTGTATAAATAAATATACCTTATATTAACGCATTGAGTAATTGTCTCATCTGTACTATCATCGCAATCTCGATTACCATCACAAACAGAAAATTCGTCAATGCATTGCCCAGAAGCACAAGTGAATTCTCGTTCCCTAAATAAATGAATTTAAAAAAAAAATTAGAACCTAGGTACTACAAAAATAGGTAGAAAAGGAATCTATCTAAAAATGTAACTTTTGTAATATGTGAATACATTCATATTTATCAAATCTAGAAATAATTTTTTGTAAATTTTAATAAAATTACATAATTACCAAAATTTATAAAAATCTCATATTTTCAGTGAATTTTAATAAAATTGATGTTAAGAAGACCCTCTTCCAAACCAGACATGGAAATCAATTCAATTCTCGTTAATGATTTTATAAAATTTCAAAACATACTTGCATCGCGTGTTTCTAGGGGGAGAAGTGTTGTTGAGACAGTCAGGAAGCAGTTCGTCGGAATTGTCAGCACAGTCTTGCTTCCCATCGCATTTTGATGACCTGTCAACGCAAGCACCATATGCACAACGAAATGCATATCCAGGACACCTAAAAAAATGAGGACACTCTCATGTTCATCCTATTTTTTACTATTTAAAAAACTTACACGACGCCTAATTTTGTGCAGATTGCCTGCGTTTCATCGCTTCCATCTCTACAATCTTTGTTCCATCGCATACACCAAATTGTTCTATACATTGCCCATTATTACATTTAAATTGAGTAGACCTGAAATTAAGTTTTTTTAAATAATAATATTTATAAATAATCATTTTTTTTACCCGCACAGCCTTGACTGCCGCTTTTCCCGGGATAAGAAGGATAACGTACTACAGCTTGCTAAACCTAAAAATCAATAAATTTATTATGAAACAAGTTATTGTTTTATGCAAAATATTTTCCATGTCACCTCATTAGTCTAAAATTAACCAAAAGAGAAAGGTGTTTGCAGAAACAAAAATTAAATATTAACAGTCATTAAACAATTTTTAATATAATATTTGTTGTAAACTTACAAAATAATGATGTGAAGGCCACTAGGTTCTTATACATCCTGTAGATTTCACAGGATAAACTATTTATTTCTCGCGTTCTGATTGATTGTTGTTCTGTTAGATGTTTGCTAAATAAGAAAACAGGATTCTAGAAAATAAAAGATTGGAGATGATAACTGGAAGATTCTTGGAACGCCTGGTAATCCCCATTTCCCCCAGACGTTCGGGGTTTTTACAAGAGAAGGGGAAAAAATCCCATAATTAGTAAAAATTGATTGTAGACGGCCATTCTTCGATAACTATTTGGCCTGAAAAAAAGTTAAAGGAAGCTTCTTTTATTCTTCCTATATTTTTCGAATGTGACCTTCCAGGGCCAAGGTCAACTTAAACGTCTTGAGGGTTTTCAAGGTCTCAAAGGGCGCGTTGCATATTCCTACAGAGTAGGGCAAAATCGTAATTTTTATTATGATTACAATTGCGATTAAAATCGTAATCATATATTATTTCAGATTTTAGAGAAGTTGTATTCAAAATGATTTTTATTTTTAAAAATCATAGAATATACAAACAACAGGGTTACTGCTACTGATACGAAAAGCTCTTACGATAAATTCTTTTTATTAACACAATATTTAAATATAAACATTAATTTTTACACTATTGACATCAAAAGATTTAAGTTAAACATTTACTTTGTTAATCAAGTAAACTTTCCAATTCACGTTGAAAGTTTCGTTCAAACATTTCTTCATGATGCATTCTATTGTCATCAAGATCAGGCATATGGATGATTTGTGAAGCAGGAACCGGAGGCAATTTCTTCTTCTTTTTTGGAACAGTGATTGAGCGAGGAGTTGTCACTTTGGCTTGAATTTTCGATGGAGTTTTGTTTGGGCCGCGACTTATCTTTCGGTTTTTGACCTCTTGGTAGATAATCTGGTCTCTATCTGTACATAACTTCTCGCCCACCATTGAGAAACGACTTCATAAATGACGCTAATGATTAATTTTGTCACACTTTTAAAATGAGATGGGCAGACGGATTTTAACCATTCATTGTCAAATGTCTTCATCAATGTTTCAGGCATGATGAATGAGATTCTGTCTTTGAGCATGTTTTTAGGCATATTTTTTTCATATTCGACAACAGAAAGACCGATAGAGCGGACTAACTGCTGACTAGGGATCAACGTACTTGATCCATCTTTAAACTCAAAACCAGTATCAGCAAATATAACCGAAGAACTGAAAATGGCGTTGCGACATTTAAAGCACACCACTTTTTTTTAAGTTCGACCAAAATCACTTCTGTTAAGTATCTTAAAGAAAAACATTCTTTGAAATGCTTAGTGACTTTATGGTTGACGAGCTTAAAAACTTTTTCCGAATTCTTTGGCCCTTCTGCAATAACTGAACTGTTCCACATTGGACAATCGAAAATTTTGCTTTTATCAAGTTTTTCCATTTTTCCGTTGTTCGTCTGCATCGCTATTAAATGATTGATGACACAATTTGAAAATGCTCTTTCAAACTGATAAAACGTGATAAGACCTCTTCTTTTGTAAAATTTCTGCATTCCGGCAAACATGCTTCTTAAAGAATCATTCGAGAGACGTCTTAATTCGAAGCTTGAGCAACCCATGTTTCTTAATTTAGACCACAAGATGAGTAAACTGCGGAGAGTTGTCGTCCAACCGTTCTGAGCGAGACTGTCTCCATGGAAGTTCCAAGATTCGATCTCTCTAGCAGCTTCGACCCAGAAGTCCATATGAGTTTGCTCACGGTCTACTTGGATCCTACATCGCAGACCATTGGCGCCTTTCGGTTTCACCGATTTCCATTTAGACTGTCAAACGTTTCATTTATTTTTCCAGTAAAATGTGCAGTCGCTAACATACTCCGGTCAAGACACCTAAAAAAACTGTAATCAATGAATTTTCAAATAAGATACAATACCTGAGACGACAAGTTGGTTGATTGTTGAAGCCATCGAGTTGCTTAAAACATAAGCTGCTTGTTTAATGGAGATCTTTGATGTCGGAAGTTCCAAATCTTGACGTTTGATTTTGTTTAATTTCGGGAACTGGTTCTGAGCGTCCAATTCATAAGCTCGTACGACATGAGACCAAGATGCCATTTGCACTTCAGGTTCATCATCAATGAAAAGACTCATTTCAATATTTCCCTGATACAACTGCTCACGAAACATCATTAAAAGATGTGCCGGATCATAAATGGTCATAACCCACTGGTCTTTGATTTCGATAAAAGGCCTTTCTTTGCACGAATCAAAGAGTTCCATTGTCTTCACAAAATTATCTCTCATCGGGCACGAAGTACACATGACGGTGAGACCCATTTCTTGACAGTCATTCAAAAGACGGGTTATATGTCTCTTTAAACATCCGGCTTAATTGTACCTTTCGTGAAAAAATAACAAAGCGGTAATGACCAACTTTCTTGAAGACCTTTCAATTCAAAAACTGCTACATGATCACCGCATTCCTTAGTACGTCCTTTCAACTGTCCCATATCGCATAGGCCTTGTATTCTGTCATACTTGCTATCAAATTGAGTATGAACTTTAAGTTCTATCTCGTCAAAACTTAAACAGCAGATTCTATCCTTGGGAGTTAACTTGGCAACAAATTCTTTGACCAGGCTGCTCACGTATTTGTTCAAACATGCCCTAGTTGTATGCTTTTCCAGGGAAAGCTTAAGAGCTTTTTCACTTAGAAGATTGAAAACCACTCTGAACATTTTGTATGATGATGGTGACTTTTTATACATGGCTAAAGACTTGATTCTCTCTTCAAACGACCAACGATTGTTCTCTTGTTTGACAGCAGAATTAAGAGCGTTCAGCCCAATTATGTTTTCCGATGCAAACGTCAACGAGTTACACAAAGTTCCAATTTTTGAAACACATTTTTATAAAGATGTTTCAACTTGTTTAATTTTTTTGTCTCTTCTGAGCGATTGTCTTCAACCTTAAATATGACTTTTCTAAATATAAGTAGCTCGTCATGACTTTTTTGTCTGCCACATTCATAAATAATTTTTTGCGTAGAAATTTCAAGTTGAGAAGGTTAGCTTTGCTTGCACTTTTAATTAAATCTCGCTTGGATTTTTGAGATGTACTGGGCTTGTGTCTGACAAATTTTGGCTTCGCCTTAGGGAGTTCCGCCGGCTTTTTAGGCTTCTCTGGTTTTGGTAAGATAGGCGATTTTTTATCCAGGATTTTTTTTGTCATTAGATTCACTTTTGATTTGTCTAAAATCGATTTGATTTGTTTCATATTCATATTAATTTCGGAGGAGCGGACTTATCATTCGGATCACTTATTATTTTCATGGCACCGCTGTCGATTAAACTTTTAAGCTCCTTTTGTGACAAAATTAGATTTTTCACTCCGGATTTAATCGACATGACAGGAACTACTTGAGAACTTTTCGCGGATCAGAAGACGGTACAACTTTATTCGTAACTATATATTTTCTGATATTTCTTTGATCAATCTTTTATTAAGTTCAGCTTCGCTCATTGCAGATGTAGCAACTTGATTCTGTGTACTTACTAGGGGAGTGGGTTCCGCAATGGCTTTTTGCTCTTCAGGTTCTGCAATGGCATTCTGGCCTTCAAGCTCAGCAATTCCTGTCTGGCCATCAGGCTCCACAATCTGGCCATCAGTCGCTTCAGCTGGACTATCAGTTTCAGGTAAAACAAGAGGTCCACTGTCAGTAGCATCGAGCATTTCTTTGGACATTTCTTGCGCATCCGAAATGTTCTGCTGTCCTTCATTTAGATCTTCTTGCAATTCTTTTAAAACCGATTCGTCGATGTCCATATCTTTTTCTAATCCTGGGATGTTCCGGCCGCTGCTTCTTCGTCGCCGGTGCAGTCGATGACCACGATCGGCGGCTCCATTTCCGAACTGGCTCAACCTCCATAATGAAACTTTTGAAGATAAACAAACACAGGCTTATAAAATCAAATTCGAAAGTTAGTAGTTTCAGTTATATGTTTAGTGTTTACTGTTTACATTGAATGGTTATATTTCAACTTCAGTTTATATAACAGTGATGCCATCTAACTTTCCCGCCATCAATTAAGACTTTTACACCATCGACCATCGACAAAAATAAGTTATTATGATATTAGACTTATCAAATAACTAGAAAACCGAGAAAAATACTTTGTACAAAATTAACATTTAGCTTTTTATTTTCCTACATAAAATAGGACTTAGAAACTTTTCTAAATCGTCCGGATCCGTCATTTATAGTGATTTTTACAAAAATTAATAAAAATAAGTAAATTTTGTAATTCTTGTAAATTTTTTATACCTACTTCAGCTTATAGCATTATGTGCTCCTGCACTTTCAAATGTGCAAAAATTACAAAATTTACTTATTTTTATTATTTTTGTAAAATTAATAAAACGCTGGGATATTTACAAACTTTAAGTTAAGTTATTGCTAAAAAGTCACTTTTTGACTAAAACGCTTTTTTATACTCTTTTTAGTGTTTATACTTTGGCTTGCACCGTACTACATAATTTATATCGAGCGAAACTTTTTTAAACATCGATTTTCATGGTTAATTTACAAGGTCGATATGTAAAGTCGATACTTGTGCTCAGCTGTTATCTCGAAAAATTTACTGCGGTTTCTTATTTAATTATTATTACTTTTTCCGTTTGTCTGGAATATTTGTGCCATTTAAATTTGTTGAAATGGTCGCTGAAGGGGATAGGCCGAAAACTACATTTGAAAAGTTCGGCGAAGCCGTCATAAGAAGCGTCGACGGTCCTGTTACTTGGTTTAGAAGTAAGTTCAAAAATTCTTTTATTTCACCTAAAGAAATATTTTATTAGAATCCATCGTCGAGCCGAATCAGAAAAACTACAACTGGTACCACCAGAAGTTCCGCAGAGTCCCGACCATCGACCAATGCTACACCGACGATCCGATATGCAAGTTTGAAGCCAATCAGCAATTTAGGAGAGACAAGTTCGTTTTCAGTTTGTACAAGTTTTATTTATTCCTTTTTCTTTTAGAATGGTGGAAAATGAAATTTTGAGTATCTTGAGACATCGTTATGAAGATTGTATACTCTACGAGTCGCCTGATCACATCAAATGTAAACCGCTTCATGAACAGTATGAAGAAGCCGTCACGAACTGGTTTATGAAATGTAAGCTATTTTTTATGTTGCTTTACCGGATAGTTCACATCTTAGGGTCTATTTTGCTCTCCACTAGCTAGATTAGACCTCATTGTCCAGCCTTAGGCTTTTAATGAACTTCCAGAGGATAGTGGTCTCGTTCAGCTGCTGAACACTGAAACAGCATATCGTGTTTTTCTTCTCCTAAGCACCCTTGGACTTACCAAGCCTTCGGAAGAATAGAGACATGGTTTGCTGTTTCCTCCTCCTCCAGACAAAAAGGCAGGTGCTGTCCTCCGTCCTGTTCTTTGAAGGAAAGTAGGTTTCGCAAAGTGGCAAGTGCTCTTTTCTCTCTTTACACATCTGTAAATTTGGCTGTAGAGTTCAGGGCCCTTGCTGGCTAGTTTGTCAGCCTTCTCATTGCCCCTCTGCCCTCATTTCCGCCCATCTCTTTATCTGGGTCCTTTCAGTTGAATTGCGACCATAGACCATTCAGGTGTAAACAATTAAAGTGGGACGTATGCAAATGCACTTTGATGGGAAGATTAATATTAATATTGTATGTATATATTTGTAACTCAACATTGTATTTCTGACCTAAATGCATGGAAGCAATTTTCCCTTATTTTTCTTCATGGGCGCAATCCACCTGTTTCTATATCACTTAATCCGCTGACCCTTCAGGTAAGGAATATGTTGGGTGAAATCGGAATACGGTGGTTGATTTTCTCTCATGAATAAACTAATGTTTTAGATGGCGATCTGGGTTTCTACGGAAATGCAGAAACTGCTTTGATGAAGCAGAAACATCGCGTTGTTTGGGAAAGACGTCATGGACCAGTCGGCTCTGGAGTCAAAGAAAGCGTTTAAAACCTATTTTGTTAGTTGTAAATAACTCATGTTTATTGATTTAGAATATGTATTGTTAAAATACAGTTTGTTGATTTATAACGTTTTTTTCTTATTAATTTTAAGTCGGCTCTTGATTATACCATTGCCTATTTTGACGAAGCAAAAAGTTTCTGCTTTTATAATCTTTAAGCTATCAATAGCACTCCGGGTAAAAGACCCACCCAAAAATCCAATCGCTAAAATCCTTCTACAGCAGCCAGAAAAAGTTATGATATCAACTTCCCCACCCTCCGATAATATCGCTACGCCGCCAACGGGAGCACTGGCGCTTCATCTCTCCTCTTTCTCTACAGTGTACATCGGAGGGGGGGGGGGGGAGTTGATATAACTTTTTCTGGCTGCTGTGCATGGATTTTTGCGATTGATTTTTAAACCGTGGCTTCATTCCGTATGACTTTTTGAAGGGCACCAGACAGAACATTTTACATATTCTCAAGAAACTTTTCTAGTAAAATAAACCGTCCTAATATGATTTTTTTGCAAACCTTGACCTGGTCAGTACTGCGACAATAAGTAAAAACAACACACACTTTAAAAGCAAAATCAAATTTAATTTCTCCAGCTACCTTCGCTCAATAAATACCTAAGTCATTTCTGAGTTTAAATTAGCAGGGGATTATTATAATTGTTGTAGAATATCCCAAACTACACATGATTGGTTATTCAAGGTTATTTCCTTCTTGATCTCTAAACCTGTTTGTGTAAAACAGTAGTTTCATTGATGAAGACCTAAGATTAAAATGTATTCCCTAAATTAAGAGCACCAGAATGAAGGAACTATTATTTATTGTTTTCACCACTTGTGAGTACTATTTTTTTAAAGAATAAATAAATAGATAATTATTCATTATGAAGGAATATAATAAAACATAAAAAAAATTTAATTCACATATTAAATCCATTAAAATTGTTAACAAGATAATTTTTACATACACAATGCTCCAAATAATCAAATTCGCTTATTGAACAATTAATTTGATTCAAGTTGGAGGTATCGCCGGTGAAATAATATCTTCAAGAGGGCTTAATTGCCTGTAAGGATATTTAATCACAAAAACAGCAATTTAACCTTTAATTTTAGCTATACCGAGTTTAAATGTTCAAATTCAGCGAGTTGTATTAGTAACGTAGATCTTTGTGATGGAGTGAAAAACTGTGAAGATGGCTCAGATGAGACATTATCTGTCTGCGCTCCGTTGATCGGAAGGTACCATTCATTGTGAAAAACTATTTTTGCAATTTTTATCATATTAGATGCCCTCCAGATCATTATCAGTGCACTTATGGAGCTTGCGTAAAAGATTTTAAGCAATGCGGTGAAAAAGTTCGATGTACGACTTCACAACAAAGCTGCGCACAATGCGGGTAATATTTAAACATTTATGTTACCTAATAAAAATTTCTTTTAGTAATGCACGATTTGCTTGTGGTACTGGCAAGTGTATACCTTTGACATTGATTTGCGACGGTTATCCAGACTGCGAAGATGGTTCTGATGAAAAAGCAGACGTCTGTTCCACAAAAGTGTATTAAACTTTTTCTTTCTAACTTAAAAATTAATTTTTATTGCTTCAGGTGTGAAAAAGGAGAATTTAGATGTGATTATGGTGGTTGTGTAAAGTTGACTAGGAAATGTGATAGAATAAACGACTGCGCTGACGGTTCTGACGAAAACGACAAAGATTGTTTAAGTTACAATCCATATATGCCATGCCAGGCTTACCAGTCGAAACAGCGACTAAACATTCACCTTATCAACCAGTTCTCCCAGAATTGAAGTAAAGTTTTTATTTTTGTTAAATTTATTAATATGTCTTTGTAGAGATAGTTGTACATTGCCACCGAAACCAGATGGTGGAGATTACTCAATTGTCGGTTGTGAAGGGGCCGATTGCTTTTTGAGGGCAGGCGAAAAAGTTGGACCGTTGACAAAATTAAATTATGTTTGCTTTCAAGGTTATCAATTGTCGGAAAAATATCAAAGTTCTTACTGCTCACCTCCGTTGTACACTTGGGATCCAGATCCTCCATCATGTCTAAGTAATTCCAAGTTCATAAAGGATTTTTAATATCAATGTAATTTTAGAAACGTGCAAAAGTTTAGCATCAGACTCATTAGACCTAGAATGTTACTACAAAGGTGGTCCCATACCGTGCAACTCCACCATATTGCCAGGCACTATACTCAGAGCGAGATGCAAAAGCGCTTACTATCTGGCTGACCCGTCTTCAACTTTTAATGAAACTTATTGCCTTCCTGATGGGAACTGGGAAAAACATTTATTCAAGTGCAATATATGTGAGTTGGTACAAAATATTTAAAATTAAATTTCGTTCGTAGATTGCGGGAAGCCTTTCTTAGAAGGTGCACAGCCGACGATAGCTGGTGGTTCAAAATCCAAAGTCGGACAATTCCCATGGCATGCGGCCTTTATTTTAAAACACCCACTGGATATGAAAAACCTTCATGTGGAGGAAGTGTTATTACCCCACATATTGTACTAACAGGTACGTTTTAATAAAAATACAACTTCGGTTATAGCAAAAAGTAATTTTTTTTAATAGCTGCACATTGTGTCTTTTATACACAGTCCGCTGTTCTCAGAACTCCGGAATCGGTTAAAGTAGCTGTTGGCAAATACTGGGGAGATTGGAGCCGTCATGAACAACATGAGCAAAAAAAAGATGTATAGACTTCTGTATAGAATTTAAATTTACTACAAAAATTTATAGGTGAAGCAAATAGTGCCTCATACTAATTATGAAGGAAATATTGATAAATATTTATATGATATCGCATTAATTAGCTTGAAAGAATCGATACTACTGAACAACATCGTTCATCCAATTTGTTTAGATTGGCAAATGACTTCACCGCCTAAACAAGGAGAAACGGGAGTTGTGAGTTAAAAATAAAATGGTCGGCAAAAAGTAAATTTTTTAGGTTTCAGGATGGGGAGAGACGCAAACAGAAACGAGCAGCCCGGAGCTTCTATTTATTAAATTGAAATACATCGACCATAAATCATGCAGGGAGAGAGTAAGCACAGTTTACAGTCCATACGTGACAATCGACAAATTTTGCACAGAGAACGATCTAGGTAATTAAATAAATAATTAGTAATTACTAATAATTAATTTTCTAAATTCAGGGCAGGGGAGTGGTGTCTTTTTGGTGACAGCGGAGGGGGTTGGTCTTTACCAAGGAGACAGATACTACATTTACGGGATTGTCAGCGTAAAACCTGACACAAACAATACCCAAGATAGACGCCTTGCAGGCTTCACTTCAGTTCTCTTCCACTTAAATTGGATACAATCAACAGAATCATCGATGAATGAAGCCAGGCGTTTTGAAAATCAAAAACAAGGAATTTTGTTAACTTATAAATAAGTTATACACATATGTAAAAAAAATTACAAATAAACAAACTTCTTTTATTTATTTTTAATTACAAAAAAAATAATGTAAGAACATAATTAAAGAAAATAATTACTTGAAAAGAAAATGATGTAAATTTGGAGAAAAATTTTTTATAACTTTTTTAAACCTAAAACTGAAGGTTTTACTGGAAGTACAATTTTTTTAATGAATACTTCTAATTAATATGAAATCACTCGGTTTGCAAAGGAAAAAAAAAAAAAAAAATCATTTTTCATTGGGGGTTATAAAAATGTAGTTTTCGACTGGTCTTCGAAAACATTGGAGCATGTGGTAACTTCATTTCCTGGGCGAACTCAAGATCCTTGACTTCAATGACTGTTCCAAGCAGTCAGAGTTTTCACTGGAATTCTAATAGAAAGTGATCAAATTTAAAAAGGCCTTCGGGCAGACAAATTTTAGTGGATTTTAGGGGAAAACAAAGCGAAAGTCAGTATTTTTTGAAGTTGATGACAAAAGAGGTCATCAAGCTTCTCTTTGAAAAGTTTATACAAATAATAATATCTTGTAATCTAAACTTACAGTTTCAAAGGATGTTCCAGTTCCACTTGCATTAGAAACTTTGAACGATTGCTCCAAGCATTCTGGTTGTCCCCAGTATTCTAAAAATTAATTAATTAAAAAAAAAGCTTTTATAACCATGAAAAGCCTAAAACTTACAGTTTGAAAGGATGTTTCACTCACATCCTGAAGAATCTGCACATCTTGATTTTGTCGATTACAATCTTCAACGTTTTCCTCATAGATTATTTGGTGCTCATACAAATTAGGCTAAAAAGAAGAGAAAAACTAAAACTTGTAAAAAAAAGCACAAAAGGGTGCTGTGGTTGAGTGTAAACGTGCACGATTTTAACGAACCTGAACGTTTGTTTCATAACATTCAAAATACTGCGGAAAAGGCAATTTAGAATAAGTCTGAGTTCTAAAGTCTGAATGAACAGGCGCACTCTGGCTAGGTCCGACGATACTTTCATAATAATCAGTTTCAGTAGCACTTCGTGTATCCGAACCAGGTGAAGGCAATATACGCTCTTCATTAATAGAACTAAAAGGAATTAGATGAAAGCCTTTTTTAAAATTTCTCACTTATTTCCTCCTTCTGTAGAATAGACATTCTCTCCTTGAGCATAAGGTATGAATTCTTGGATGTATTGAAAATTGGTCGGGCAAGTAAAAGTATGCTCTTCCTGGGCCAATATGTTAAATTCTGGTAACATAACTCCAGTCGTAACGTGATTGGCTATTGGATAGGTAGTCACAAACTGCTCACTCTGTTTAACCTAAAACGAATTTATTTTTAAACAAAATTTTTTTTCCTTAAAAGACAAACCTTACAGTATAATGAGTCTCATTGGCACCGTAGAAGTTAGGAGCAAAATGTTCATAAGTGTTGGATACTTCAGATATACTTGGATACCTAATAACAATAATAAAATCACAAAATTTCCCAGTACTAAATTTTCCTCAACCTGGACAAACCATGCAGGGTATCAATAACTTCTTTTGATTAAGTTCAAAATGTTCATAACACCAGATGAAAATTCAGATAGATGACTTAATGTATTAAACCAAAATGCTACAAACCTGGTCATCGAATTTTCAATTGCAACATGGTTCTGATATGCTTGGTAAGAATCGCCTGTTGAACTATTTCCTCCTGAATAGCTGTATCGCTGTAATCAGAAGTTGTTGTTAAGTATAATTTAATGGTCATCCGAATTCCTATGCATACTCTGCTGTTGCGAAGGATTGGTAAAGCCCAGGAGTTAAGGAGAAGAAAAACCCAGCCAACTAATTAAAAGCCTATGGCTGGACAGTGGAATTTGGCCATGGCCATACATAAGCAAAATCAAAGACTTACATTCATTGCCTCATTAATCTGTCTCCTTTGAACATTATCGAAGTGAGTCTGCGAGATGAGATTTTTCAATGCTTCAGGAGGTAGCGAAAGTAAAGAGCGGATATCTTGGACACGGTAAGGGTACTCTTTCGATGAGTGCGCAGCCTGAAACTAAAGGAAAACAAGAATCAAAATAAAACATCAAGTTTTATAAATTACGTTAGGCGAAGATTGATGGTTTGGTCTCATACGACGTGCATCCCAGTAGTCATGGCCATCATCCTCAAATGACCTTTTCTTGGGTCTCACGCCATCTCTGTTCACATCCAGATTAAGATGACGATACCCAGCATCTTTGTTCGCCAACTTTTCAGACTTCCTTTTAGCCCTTTCCTGTTTCTGCTCAGCAAGAATTTTCTGCACCAATTCTTCATTACCTCCTCTCCTCGCTTGAATAATGTCCACTAGTAAATTATACTAAACAAAAACATAATTGGAATTAAAACATAACCAATGTTTACATTCAAATTTGCATTTTATTTACTTTTAGTAATAAACAATATTCTTAAAAAGGTATGTTTTTGTTGTTAACACAAAACGTGGACTCACCTTCAAATTGCCCGGTAAATGGAGCCTTTTGGCGATCGCCTGCAGTTCCCGGTAACTCATTGTCGGGTCTATATGAATTTCCATATTTCAAATTCATCAAATTCTAATTTAATTTTTAAAAAATAGAATATCCAACTTTTAATCACTTGTTAATAATTATGGTAACCGCTGATCCTGGAGATTTACAAGGAAACAGTCGATATCCTTCTTCGACATGAAAAAACACGAATTTCATGAAATTCGAACGCCAATTCAAAGTAATTGCAGATTTTATTTATATATATTTTATTTTTTAAATAATTCAATGGATATATACGAAAAAATTAAGTTTATTATTTTAATTTTTCAATAGAATTGAAAATATGATATATTGCGAAAATATTAATTATGGAGGGTTTAATTATGAAATGAAAAACTAAACTGTTGAAAATACATATATTTTTATTACAGTCATAATATTAAAAAAAATAAAATAAATTAATTCCGTATAAACTGTAAAATTTTGTGAAAATGAGCGGGAACCTTGCTTGCGCAGCATCAACTTCCTTAGTTTTTGTTTACTTAGTTCTAAAATTTTTTCTCTTTGCTTATTAAAGCTTCCGCTTTCGCTTCTCCGTGTATGTTGGTGGCGACGCAAATGTAAAGTCCTTCGTCGATGTCCTCAAACCGACGATTTGCATCCATGATGTGACCATTAACGGCTCGGGACCTCCTCTCAACTGGATCGCCGTCATTTGGTCATCTCCTGTAAGTAGATATTATTTATTGTAATTTTATTCTGCATGAAATGTAATTTTTGCGCGAAAAACTAGAAAACGAGAAGATCTCTTAAGTTTGAAATGTTGAGGGTATACATCAAAAATCTTTTTTTGGTTTTTCTCAAAGAGCCTATAATAAAGATTAATTAAGTGCGTGGATCAGGAAACTGGCGTCCGCGGGAGACCGGGAGCCCACGGAGTGTCTTTGAAAATTAGTAGCGAGAAGTTTGTGCGGTTTCGCCCGTTCCGCTTGCCTGGCTGAGCTAAGAATCTGCATTTTTTTCCCTTGGTATTTGAAAAAAAAAAAACTTTAGCTTTTATACGAGTTTTCCGGTCTCTTCCCCTCTTGCCCTTCTTTCTTTTCATGGCTAAACCCCATTTTATATGACTTTTTGAGCTTTTTCTCCATCTTATGGTCAAAAACATTGTTTTGTTACAGTTTTTGGGGGATCAGGTCGTGCATATGCTATTGCGTTTTCTGTGGTCTTTTGGCAGAGGAAAGAAAACCAGGTTGTTTGGGGGAAAAATTCTGAGGTTTCTACACTTGTTTATCTGTGTGATCTCCTTGTCCCTCCGCCCTGTATAATAGATGAGTTCTATCTACATCTGCAATATTTTCGTTGCACACGTTCGCCGCAAATCAAAAAATGTTACCACGTAAAAATTTACGCTGTGTCATGCGTTCCCGCTCCAGCTGTGCGAGGCGAGGAAATAATAAGGAGGGATGGCAGGTGGTTAACTTTTAATTTTTGGGCCGATCATTTTTAAAAGAATTTCGAAATCTTCCGCAGAAATTCTGAGAAAGTTTTTAAAATGTCCATCGTTGGAATCGATGATGGACAATAACCGCGCTCCCCTTGCTTTTCCTTTGTCTATATAAATTAGTCGACCAACACCGACGTTTTTCTTTCTTCTGGTTTAAGATTTCGTTCAAAACGATAAACGCCGCGGCCGCTTTTCTCTTGTCACTCATTTTCGCAAACAACAAAAGTGAAGTAGAAACTGAAAGGTTATATTGAGAAAAACATTGGGTCCATGCGTGAGCGTGCGTCGAAATTCCGAAAAGCGTCCACATTTGAAAACTTGTGCGGCGCAAATCCTTTGACGTTCGTCAGAAAACCGACAAGGTCCCGGATAGCGTGCGTCGTACGTGACGAAAATTCTTGCGTTGTGCGTAGACACGTCCACACCTACAAAGATTTACGCTGCGCGCCCTGTGCGACGCAAATATTTGCAGATGTGGACCTAGCTTCAGGCAGCCCCTATACCAAAGTCTTGCTGTAAATAAACAAGACTTCTTTAAATATTCAATAATCAATGTAATATACCTTGTTTCAGGCTTTCCCTGAAGAAGGACAAAGAGCTGTTTATGGAATGGCTTAAAGAAACATGCCAAGCCAACTCCAAACAGGCAGGCGACTGCTACAACTGCCTCAGCGATTGGTGTGCCCAATTTTTGTAAATATTTTTTTTTAACTTAAACATGTACAAATAATGCCTTTTATTGTCTAATTTTTTCTTTACTAAAAATAAATTTATTTAAGCATCTTCAATTTATTATTTTCCATCATCCTCATTTGAGGTCTCAACTATTTTTAGTCCAACCTGGGAACTTTCAGTATAAATTATCTATGATATGAGAAAAAATGGAATTCTCAAATGCGAGTCAAACTTATATTTAAAAACAGAAAATAAAATTCTATACATGAAGTAAATCCATGTACAAAAATACAAATTGCTGACTAAAAACATAAAAAAAAGGATATTTAATTTCTTCGAAATCTTCCTAGATTTTGAAATAAATCACATATTAAAATTGACAAATGTTATCCCAATGAGTTGACATCTCAGCGTAAACCTTAGGAGGAGTTATAACAGTGAGGCCAAAGCTGGATAAAATTTTGTTGACTGCAGGAACAAAAATGATGTTAACATCGCCAACCTCCTCCATTAGTACTCCATCGAATGAGTTTTCAAATAATTCATTTTATACTCTCCTTGATTTTGTCGCTTAGACCATCAGGAATCCCTGAAAAAATTAAGTTTCAGAAAGAACTTAAAAATTTATTACCATAGAGCTTGCATTCTTTAAGAGGACAAGGTAAGTTCATAAACTGGGGTGCCATTTGTCTTAAGTGAGTAAACGGAATACAACCTAAGTTGCCATAATCAATCAAAACCACTTCACCAAATGAAGAATGAAAACCAGTTTTATTGAAAGCCGCCCTGTACCAGTTTTCCTCGCCAGTTTGAGGGTCTATAAATGAAGTTAAAAATGCTAAAACAAAAGATCGAATACCTTTGTATTTGGCCAAACAAAGTTCCTTAACGCGAGGAACATATATGCTGCGTTTATTATTGTTACAATATTCATTCATCAGAGACGTCATTTTAAAGACAGATGTAAAAGTCGCAGATTCCGAATCAATGGCATAAAATGATTTGTAGCTCGTGGTGAACATCCCAAATAGTTTTAACTTCTGTCCTACTTGCCACTTTTCAAATTTTAAGTCGTCTATCGTGAGAAAATCTAAAAAAAATAGTTTTCAAGATAAAAATTAGAAACTATAAATTAGTTTTACCCCAATCTCCTGTGAATCCATAATAATTTTGGGCATCTTGAAGAATCTTGTTTAAAGGCATAGATTCTAATGTTGAAGTACACATCAATGTTGCTTCATCAAGACCATTTTCATAAGACTAGAAATTAAAAAATTAAAAAAATTTGCAAGATCTATTTTTGCTACTGTTATTATCAACAGTGGGTTACTAATCCCTTAATCTTTTCTGTTAAGCTGGGATCCTAAAACGCCCCCTGACTTAAGTTCCACCATCCCTATAAAAACCAGGTGAGGAAGTAAAAAAAAAAATTATTTACCAAGAAGAACTTGTGTTTTTTAATAATTTGAACATTTAAGACGTTTAATGCTTTCAGATTAAAAAAAGGTTCAGTTATGCCCTTTAAGCCAATTTTAACAGCGAATGCAGGTAACTGAAATTTAGATTAACAAGAATATCATTAATTAATGAAACTTACAGTTTTAAGAGTGGTGGGCAAAGGCTTCATGTCAGAAATAGATACCAACTCAACATTACCGTAATCGATGAAAGAGACCAGGTATTTATCATCTTTTCTTTTAAAAACTTGAGCGGTAGAAATAACCATCTTCAGCATGTTTGCAACAGAGGATTTCATTGAAGAAAGGCTTCCGGTCAAGTTGAGGTGAATCTAAAGAAAAGGCGAAGATTTCATGGGTCAACCGTAAAAACGAGAGAACGCTTTTCTGGTCGGAGGAACGAACGTAAATCGAATTAGGAGTTTGAAATGATGATATGATAACTTCAGAATTGACTGGTAACTTCACAGCAGGAATAATACAATCCTCAAAAATCGGAACCCAAGGAGTGACTTCAACTTCGTACGACCCCAAATCTCCAATAATAATATCTTTTAAGTTTATAAGCACAAATTCCTTGCCAACCTGTAATGAAAGTAATGACAAATATCGAGAAACCTGAATTTTAATACAAGATGTTTTATGTCAACATTCTTCTTAAACCTAATGTTGACAGCAGTTTGAGGAATGGATTTGAATCGAAGACTCATTGCACATACAGCATCAGGGACAACAACCAATCCTTGATCGATTAAAGCAATTTTAATCCCCTCCATTTTAAACGTAACATAACCTCTAAACCATCTTCCATCCACCAAAGCAAAAACCATATCCTAAAGAAGGGCTGTAAAATTGAAAATAAAAATAAATAAAAGAGAGAAAAAAAAAACTCCTCACTTTAAAGAAGAATCTGATACCAAATGAGAATTTAGAGTTAAATCCTCTTGATTTTCTAGTTTAAGAGATCCTGTTAATGTGTCATCCCCATCATCTTGTTTAGTTTGATTTTGACTTCATTAAACTGACTTATACGATTAATAACATGAGGATCTTTCCTAAAAGAAAAAAAAAAATAATAAAAGGAGGATTGGATAAAATGTGGACTTTTTACCTCACAAAAAAATATTTGGATCCTGTCGTCATGTTTCGTAATTCAACTTTTCCGTTACTTCAGGATAAGCAGAGCTGAAAGAAAAATTATAAAAAAAGGTTAACAAAGTATTGATAAAAGATATTAAATACATACAGATCACATTTTTTCAAGTGATTGATGTCTTTTGCTATACAATCCATAGAACAAAAATTGATTTTGTTACATCCAGAACACTTAAACATTCCCCTTTTTCGCAGATGAAACATTTTGGGATCATAGAATCCTGTAGGATATTTTTAAGTGATTGATAAGAAAAAGGAAATACTTACATCCATGGTCCCGATAGTTTTAGGGATGATTGGTTTAGATTCCCTTATTTTATCGCTGATCTCTGTAGTGAGCTGAGGAGGTTGACTGAGTCCTCGTCCTAACAAACCAACGCATGAAAACCACGGAAGATTCATAGCAACCGAATTGACAATATCAGACAATGAATTTATCATCAAATTTAGGTTAAATAAACCAGCTGTATGCCCAAAATTGTGTAACTCTCCATAAAGAACCGGATACTTCCTTTTAGGGGCAAGTACATTCGGCGGAAGTCCAAGCATCGGCACAGGACGCATATGCCCAGGAACATAAAAATTATATCTATAAAAATAATTTAACAAAATATTGTCAGGATAAAAACTTACTCTTCCTTATTTTCTTCACCGTCGTATTATTTTTTTATTCATCAATTTCATGGTTTCGGTCGATATTTTAACTTTGAGCATCAGAGGAGGAGCATCGCTTAACATTTTTATTGCAAGGCAGGCATCTGATTAAAAAAAAAAGTGTATAAAAACCAAACTTAGCAAGTGGACTTGTAAACTGTCAAATGGGCCCAAAATGTTCAACTCGTTCAAAAAGGCCAAATGAAATTATAATTTAAAAGTGATTTTTAAAAAAAGCAACAAAATTAAAAAAATACTCAAACTTTGTATGAAACAACAATCCAGCCTTTGTTTTTGTTAATATAAACGGATTTAACGGCTCCATATTCTTCAAAGAGAGACCTAACGATACTCTGAAAGAAAAGAAGGAGAAAAAAACAAAATTATGCTTAAATTCGAGGAGTCCATTTGAGGCTACCAATTGTTAGAATCCACTAAAAGTACTTCTCAAAAGCTTCATGATATTTTCATGAATTTAAAAAAATTATGTGGAAAGGAACAATATACTAACAAGTGGGTGAAGAATTGACGGAAGACAGCAAAACTCCCATTTCCCCCAAAACCTAATTTTAACCCTACTGGATGGAGTATATTTTCCCAAAAAGTTTGCCGATACATAGTACTTTGACTTTGAGGGGGTAAACAAGAATTACCGGACAAAATGGCTATAGGCTTGAAGAGCGAAGGATGCAGAGAACTGAGAAAAAAGGATTAACATTTATCAATAATACCTTTTAGTAAATAACAGGTAAACAAGAAAGAAAAAAAGGAACTAACCTCAGTAATATTGACCGGAAAATTTGAAACGTGCAGTCTATAAGATCTTTAAAAAAAATTAGTTGTAAGGGAAGAAGATATATTTAATAGCTTACATAGTACCATCATCCGATTCGCCATCGCTGAGCTGAGACTCGGCACACGAGGACGGATTTGAAGAGTCTTCCATCTCTGAGGCTAAGTCTGTTATAATGGAAAGACTTGAATCACCAGAATTTTTTGAATCCGAAAGGTACGTGCAGTAATCAGTATACAATATTAATCTACGCGTAATAGGAGATCGGTGACCGCGTGCTAAGCAGAGAAAGCAGAGAGCACCCAGAAGGCAACTTCCGAAACTGTAACGCCAGCTGTCGGTGGCACCTATGAACTAAGAACAGGGTCAACAAAAGACACCATCGATGTTGCCGATGTGTTCTAGGAAAAAATAGCTCAATATTATTATTATGCTCAATCCCTCCCCGAATTTTGAAAGATAATTAAAAATTGTTATTTTAAATGACAATTAAAATTTAATTTAATTTATTTTTATAATTTTTAATGACGATTAAAAATTTTTATAATGTTTAATGATAATTAAACGAGTCTTTTTGTTGTAGGCGGGCGTTCCTCACGGAGGAAGTTCAAATACCTACAAAAAAATTATCAATAATAATCGCAGAAAAAATTACATCTACATCGTCATTAAAAATTATGAAAAATTTAATTGTCAAAAATAAAAATTTAATTGTCATTAAAAATTATAAAAAATTAATTGTCATTAAAAATTATAAAAAATTTAATTGTCATTAAAAATTATAAAATTTTAATTGTCATTAAAAATTATAAAAAATTTAATTGTCATTAAAATTATAAAAAATTTAATTGTCATTAAAAATTATAAAAAATTTAATTGTCATTAAAAATTATAAAAAATTTTAATTGTCATTAAAAATTATAAAAAATTTTAATTGTCATTAAAATTATAAAAATTTTAATTGTCATTAAAAATTATAAAAAATTTTAATTGTCATTAAAAATTATAAAAATTTTAATTGTCATTAAAAATTATAAAAAATTTTAATTGTCATTAAAAATTATAAAAAATTTTAATTGTCATTAAAAATTATAAAAAATTTTAATTGTCATTAAAAATTATAAAAAATTTAATTGTCATTAAAAATTATAAAAAATTTTAATTGTCATTAAAATTATAAAAAATTTTAATTGTCATTAAAAATTATAAAAAATTTTAATTATCTTTCAAAATTCAAATTTAAAAAAAATTGAGACTTCACTACGGGTCTTTTTTTTTAATACAATTTTTTGATTTTTAATTAGTCAATCATTGCTTACACCCTCCTACCTTATTTTCATTATCGAATAAGGTAAATTTAATAATCAAAGAAATTTTTAATGGATGCATAGGATAATTTGTCATGCACAACTACAAAAACCGCTGTAGCTCCTTCAAAAATGGAGATAGCGATTTCGGACCAAAAGAAAAAGTTCTTGAAAAATGCTCCACTTTTCATTTCTAAAATAAAATTGGGGTTTTAATTTGATAAAGGTAGTTAGCGACGACATCTCGTGATGCAGAACGTGAAGAAGCATGAATTGGTAATAGTTGGAATCTTCGGACAAAAATAAAATAGAATTAAAAAAAAAACGAGTCTCCTAGGTCAATTTTAACGGATTTTAGCGCAAAAAACGATAAAATTTGACATTTTTAAAGTTGTCGAAAATGGTCTCAAAAATAGTCAAATCTACTTGAAATTTTGCGTAGATTACGAATCTGAAATAAAAAATAGGGGTTCTCATTTGAAATAACGAAGTTAGGTTGTGTCTGGGACACCCTGTATATCCAGGCGGATGTTAAACTACACCATCAAATTCTTTGATTTAAATTAAGGGGGGTTTACATTTAACTTTTTCATAAAACCACTTTTTAACGCTCTCCCAGACGTATGCCATGTGTTTCCGGACACCCTGTATACCAAAACCTACCAAATGGAGTTTACACTTAAATTTTTTTTGTAGGACTAAATCAGTTATTCTCAACGGGGGCGGTACCTTCCCCTGGTTGCGCTGGGAAGTTACTGGGGGGCGTCAAAATTTGAGTGATAAAAGTTAAATCCCTTGTGTATTTTTGGCCCAACATCCCTTTCCACAATAAAGAGTTTCGTAATTTTTAATTAAAGAAAATAATTAAAGTAGGGAGGTTGATTATCCTAGTTATTCAATAATTGTTGTTTTCAATATTCAATCAATAGGTTTGGGATAATAGAAGGTAGGTATGAAAAAAATAATTTGTACAATTTTATTAATTATGACTATTTTACAAAATAATTCTGGTATTTTCATTGCTATAATGAAACTTAAAACTTATAAAAAAAAAAGAAAAGATTGGGAAGATGGAATAAATTCATTCAAAAGAAAGAAAGAAAAAAAAAATCAAGTTCTATACAATTTTACAGTAAAAACTTTCTCGTATTTTTTATTATCACATTTGCAATAAAACTTTACAGAATAGGTATAAAGCTAATTGAAATATTTTCAAGGACTTGTCTCACTAGAATAACCTCAAAAAATATTTACAAGTTTCAGAAACTACGTTTTTTTCTTATTACCCAAATCGATTTTGGTTTAAATAGAATAAAACATTTTATCACACAGAACTGTCGAAAAAATATCTTGTGCATTTTCTACAATACCAGTTCAAAAAACTATTTCGTTTGTTTTCTTCTTTTAAATAATATTATATACATAAGGTACATAAAATGGTTGAAGATTATTTTACACGTAAATACATAATGTAGAAAAAAAAAAAGTTCAAAATAAATATGTCACGCTTCAATTTCACTTACAAGAAGAGGATCCCGGAAACATTTCACAACCTTAATGGTTAACGAAAATCAAATTTTTATTTTTAAATTAGCAAATTTAGGGAAGAGAAAGGAGAAAACAAAACAAGCACCACTTAAAAAAGCAAAACATTTCTTGGAACCTTGTTTGTAAACGAGCATTTTTATGTCTTTAAGTTTTTATACATTAAAAAAAACCTAAAAAATAAGCATACCACAATTATTTACAAAATACAACCTTACATCCTAGGTAATAACTTAATCCAGATTTTTATTTATATTTTATACAAAAAAGAAATTACTAAACAATATCTCCCAGGTGAAAAAAAGAAAAATCTCAAAAGTAGACTTAAGGATTATTTTTTAAACCTGGAGTTAATGTGACCCAGGGACAACATATTTTGGCCTTCGTTCATGTAACGAAAACTAATTTTAAAAGATAAACTAGAAAACAATTAAGATCATGAAGCGAAATAAAAAAAAATTATCTACTTACAAATTAAGACGACTTGGAGGTAAAAATAATGGAAGAATCATTAGATTTTAACGTAAGTACTTCATATACAAAACATTCCCACGAGGTTCCAATAATTAAAAAGAAAAGGACTGATTTTTAGGATTCATGGAAGTAGAATGTGCCAAATTTGATCAATCAACAGTGATGTATTCATGATTAACACCTTGCGAATAGGTTCACGTAATCAAGAAAAATAAAATATTTATAAATACATTTTTAAATTTTTTTATTAGATAATGCCATTTTTAATGGATTTGATTGAATAATTAAAAATAATAATCTTGGAATTTATGATTGTAGATTTTAACATTCAGTAAATTTAAGTATAAAAATTGATATGCAATAAATAAAAATTTGTTCGTAACATAAGGGGTTTTTTTTAAATAAGAATGATCCAGTGATAAAACAAAACAAAAAATATGAGATCAGTTATCGAAAAAAGCTACAAGCTTTTTCATAGTAGAAGACTAAAAAGATTTGAACCTCACCATTGGGAATTAGATATCAGTTTATCTAATTGGTAAATGCAACTCAAATTAATTTCTCCACAAGAGTTATGAGCAATAATATTTAATATTAAAAAAAAAACGAAAAAAGGAACTAAGAATTTGCTGGGTGCGAATATCGATCTCTTCGATCTTTGTTGTCCCTTCGCCACGCATCGTGAAATCCAGGATTCGGCGGATATCTGTCACGTGGGTAGACGGGATTTTCATAAGGAAATGGTTGGTACGGTCCGTAGTTGCCAGCCATTTGTGAATTTCTATATCTGAAATATAATAAGAATGAAATGGATGAAATAAAAATAAAAACCTTCTGTTTCGCTCCTGTCTCGGCTGTTACGATCCCTCTCTCGCTCACGATCTCTGTCCATGTCTCGTTCCCTATCTTTGTACATGTTACGCTGGTAATCGTATTTGTCTCTATCACGTTTATGATCATTCGGGTACCTGTAAAAAAAATTTTTATAACACATTCTAGTAAGACGAAATTAAAAATTAAATAAAAGGGAAGTTGTAAAAGAAAAAATTTTTTTTAAATCCTAGATTGAAAAAATTGTCTGCAGATTTCACCCCATCTACTTTTTGCGACACCCTAAAACTGTGGATTGGGACCGAACGCCATCAACGCCATTCAGGAACCCAGAATTTTCACAAAATCTTCCTTACGATTGCGAGTTAAACAAATAAGCGAAATAAATATCCTAAAAAAAGGATTCTATTGGTAGAGAAGTAGGTAGTAATTCCTATTTGAGGAAATTTAGTTGGGACCCGGACAAGTACGTTCTGGTTAAGACATGACAATACTTACTAAAGGTTATTAAATGTTAGTAATATTAAATATTATAATATGGGGGATTTCCAAGGCGTACCTTTGATGACTGCCGGCCCATCGATCTGAACCACCGTGCGTTGGTTCCGCTGAGTTTCTATGTAAACCCACATCGTTTCTATACTTTGACCGGTCTGATTCGGCAATTTTTTTATCATCTTCATTATTAACGCTTTTAAGAGAAAAGAAAAAAAAAAAATAAAAAAAGGTAAAAACAAAAAAAAAAAAAAAAAAAATAAAAAGAGATCGAATTACCGGTGCGCTTTTTGTTCGGCTCACTTGCTTCCTCATCGGTTTTCCTTTTTTTCTGAGTACCGTTCCCTTCGGCTTTTATCGACTAAAAATGAGGCAATCAGTGATAAATAATCAATCAACAAAAAAAAAATTACCTCCTTTTCCTCTTTTTCTGGCTTCAATTTTTTGATGGCGTGTTTGTACAATTTGTACAACTTTTTAGGGTCATACTCAGTAAATTTTGACACAAAGTACCAAAGATTGCTGTAAAGAGTTTTGATATAAAAACAATAAAACTTCGAATGTATAAAATTACCTGCGCCACTTTTTGATGGTGTCAGAATCTTTGTATTCTTGAAGACATTTATTTATTTGGTCGCCGATTTGGACGAGGCATTGCCTTGTATGGTTTACTTGCTCCTGAGCACCTAATGTTTGGTCTGGATTATCCAATGCTTTCAAAGCTTTTTTTACAGGCCGCATTTTTTCTTTGCACTAAAAAGAAAATTAAAAAATTTATAATTTAATTTTAAAATTGGCTTACTTCATTGAAAACAGAAGGTTCCAAGTCACCGATGACGTCTAGCGCTCTCGGTTCACTGTTAGCGGTAAAATGCATCGGCCCATCATTCTTCTTCTTTTTGCCTTCTCTATTTTTATCTTATCTTTTTTCTTTTTCTTTCGGTCTACTTCATTTTCGGTGTCATCATCTCGTGTTCTGCTATTGCTATAGGAGTCCTCCGAAGGTACAACAGTGGCGCCTTCTCCGCCCGAGCTGTCGTCTTTATCTTCTATAATTTCTTTGGAAACTGCTTTGGTGTCTTTTTTCTCGTCCGTTTATTTTTGGCCTAAAGACATATTAGTAGGAATTAAAAAAAATAAAAAAAATCTTACCGGAGAGCCGCCTTTCAGGTCGATTTTCTTCCTCAGAACTTTGAGCAAATATTCGGCCCTTGAAGATAAGTGTTTGACTTGAGGTTTCAAACCTTCATTGGTCAAAATTTTATCACCAATGCCTAAATTATTGTCCATTTTTATGGCTTCCCATGAGCCCATTCCGTATTGAAGGATGCCTTTAAGAAGAGCGCTGTCATCATTAATATCCCAGTCGACTTCAAAATTTGCTGATTTAACTCTAAAAAAAAATGTTAAAAATCAAAATGATAATGTACGATGAATTATACTTGGCATCTATGACCCATTTGCTTCTTTCGACTGGATCGCTGGGTATTTCGATGTCTAAAGGTTCAAGCTCTTTTTCACAAGCCATTAAGCTTTTCGCGTTGACGGCAACACCTCCGAGCTTAAGAGAAGGACCACGACCACGTTTTCGACCAACCGTACTGGTTGAAGTATCATCATTATTTACATCAGTCAAATTTTCTTTGGTCTGATCCCCCAGGCAAGCTCTGCATCGCTGTTTTAACGTTTCACCTAATCGCTTTAGATCAGCCAATGGTTTGTCTTGAAGATCAGCGTCATTTGCGATTGCCTCTATCCTCTTCAATGGGGCAGCAAATTTTTTAAAGCTTCTAATAAACCTCCGGACCTTAAAAAAAGACATTAACAATAGGGCAAAAATGTTTAAAAGGTGATATTTACTTCGTTATCGGTAAAACCTTTGATATCTTTGTTAGTCACTGGGCCTTCCTCTCTTCCGCGGCCGTTCTTCATCTGAATGCTCATCTGAAGACTCATTTTCTTCTTTTTTACGTTTCTTACCAGCTCCATCGGCTAAAAAAAGATTTGTTT
This sequence comes from Orius insidiosus, assembly GCA_014119065.1. Taxonomy (NCBI): domain Eukaryota; kingdom Metazoa; phylum Arthropoda; class Insecta; order Hemiptera; family Anthocoridae; genus Orius; species Orius insidiosus. The sequence goes on along the minus strand of JACGAQ010001313.1, from coordinate 11,657 downwards.
TAGATGACACACTTGGTTTAATATAGTTACCATCACTTTCAGAATGGTTGAGTTGCTGAAGGGTTTTACGACTTCGTGGAGGCAAATAAAGGTCTTCCATCTCTTTGGCTCTTTCTTCTTCCTCAACCTTTTGTCTGTACGTTTCAGGTATATATCATCCTAAAAGATAAAAAAAAAGTATGGTTTATATAAAAAGCGCTAAATTTTAACTTACCCAATCACGAGTGTCCTCGTCTTGTGGCTCAGCTTCACTTTTGGAATCTTTGTCTTCTTCAAATGCAAAACTGGCCACTTTGAAAGCAGATAAAAGTTCGTCGCCGACCGTCGCTGGGCATTCATCTCTTGTTTCGGCTCTTCGCAGAATTTCATCAATATCACACTAAAAATTGAATTTTAATATAATTTTAGACAGTAAAAAATAAAACTAACAGTGGGTTCTTCATCGCCGTCTTCTTCATCTTTGAAAAGCTCCTCAGTCCCGAATTTAAGAATGGCCGAAAGCTCTCTTTGTTAAAAGGAGTAGTATTGGAAGTTGACTTTTTGTCCAGAACAGTTCTTCCAGTGGTGTCCATTCTTTGAATAACTAAATGATCTAGCACCATTTTTTGTTTTGCTCGTTCAACGATGTTTTCTTCAACAGAACTTTTGGTGACTAATCTATAAATATTCACCTAGAAAAAGAAGTTAGACAATGAAAAAAAAAATATGAATTACTTACTTGATTCTTTTGTCCGATTCGATGGGCTCTAGCTTGCGCTTGAAGGTCATTCTGCGGGTTCCAGTCCGAGTCGAATATTATCACAGTGTCAGCAGTGGCAAGGTTGATACCGAGCCCACCAGCTCTTGTCGACAAGAGGAAACAAAAATCGGGCGAATTCTCAGCGTTGAAATGGTCAAGTGCTTGCTTTCTAAGTTCCCCTTTGATCCCGCCGTCCAGTCTTTGAAAAGGGAAATGTCTCATCTGAAGATACTCTGCGATTATGTCCAACATTCGAACCATCTGAGAGAAGATCAAAACTCTATGTCCGGTTTCTTTCAGCCTCACTAGGAGCTTATCCAAAAGTAAAAGCTTTCCAGAACCTCTCAAAAGTTGCTACAACAAGAAACCATTACTGATTCTAATTCAACTTGGAAGTTTTCTCAGTACCTGTAAATAATCTTCACGTTTTACTTCGTTTTCTGGTGGTTTTATAAGGTTGGCATGATTACAACATTTCTTCAGTTCAATCACTATATTTAAAAATGTACTTGGCGAACCCTTAACTCCTTTTCTCAGAGCAGAATAATTTTTTGAAAGAATCCAACGGTAATATTGTTTCTGAACAGAAGTCATTTCCACCCTTAGAATTTGCTCAACCTAAAACATTGAGACAGTAATAAACAGTAAAAATAAGTTTTTCATTCTTACTTTGGCAGGAAGAGATTTTTCCACATCTTTTTTCACCCTCCTTAAGATAAATGGTTCCAGCTGCTTATGCAGCTTAGCATAACCTTTACTGGCTGAATTATCATGTTCACGCTCAAACTCTTCCCAATTGTTGAACCTTAAAAGCCAATTAATTTTAAAAATAAAAAAGCTGAGAATACATACTTCTGTGGCATAATAAAATGCAGAAGAGCCCAAAGCTCTTTCAAGCTATTCTGTAAAGGAGTTCCAGTTATGAGAAGGCGGTGATTCGTGTCGAATTCCTTGAGGGTTTTATACAATAAAGAATCATCGTTTTTAAGTCTGTGGGCTTCCACCATTAAAACAGCCCAGCTGGTACTTCCAAGGAAAGATTTATCTTTTAAAACTATTTCATACGTGGTAAGGATGGCGTTAAACTTTAGTCTTTTGAACCTTCATACCACCATTCCGTATTTCTTATCTAAAAAATAAATTTAAATTTTGAATCTGGAAAAAAAGAAGAAAAAACTTACAATATCACGAGAATTGACGTCCCCAATATATGTGACTACATTCATTTCGGGGGCCCAAAGAGAAAATTCTCTTTGCCACGATGTCATGGTTGATAAAGGGACGACTATTAAAAATGGCCCATACAACATATGAGTATGGAATAAGTAATAAAGCGAACAAATAGTCTAAAAATAAACAAATAATTAATAAAAAATAATTTAAACTGAGTTAATTAAAGAAGGTAGTTTAGGCCATTTATTTTTGACAAAGGTGTATTCATAGAATAAAAAAGATGTTTTACCTGAATTGTTTTACCCAGACCCATTTCATCGGCAAGAATGACTGAATTCTCCTTGCACCACGAATGGACCAACCAATTCAGCCCACTTATTTGGTAGTCTCTTAAAACCAAGACCTAAAAAAAAAAGATTAAAATACAAAAATTTACAAGATAACATCATACCTGATCGCCACCCATGTAAACAGGCTGCTCTTCGATCTTGACAAACTTCGGCCGCTGCTTCAGTACCCGAGTCATTTTGCTTGGTGTCCTCTTCGAATCCTCACGGTCTTTAAACTCTTTGATTTTCCTCGGCCATTTCCGCTCGATCAACGGAGCGTCTTCCCACGTCGCTTCAGAATACGGCAATGACTCCCATTTTACATAAAACTCATCCTGCGTTTTTGACTTCCCTGAAAAACAGAAGAAATTTGATTAATTTTCTGCTAAGAACAAATAAAACAATCATAAAAAATTGCTTTATTCAGTTGATTTCAAAGCAAAAGCGCTTCCTTAAATTTTTATTGTCCAAATTAAGATTAAATTCCAAAATTTAAAAAAAAATTAAAATACTTGTTTTCAAATGAGCACTTACTCCTATTTTGGAATGTGGAGTACACCAAACAATTGACAGATAAGTATGATCTTTAAATACATTAACTACATTCATACTAATAAATTTAATTACATACTCAAAGGTATGATGTTTTATTATCCTATTGTTTAATTAAAAAACGAAATTTAAGAAAGCTTCTTTATAATCCAATAAAAAGTTTGACCTATTGAATTGAATTTGATAATAGGTCGAAATTAGATTATAAATTAAAGCAAAAATCTGATATTACCGCTATTAATTTGAAAGAAAACTATATGTTGGAATGCTTTGTTTAATTAACAAGAGACCTGGAATAGATATGATAAATACTAGAAGTTAGAAGTCCTAGCAAGAGAAGAAGTATGGAGAGAGAAGGAAAGAGGTGTACCTATGATTCGTTCGACTCGGTTGTAACTTTTGAGGAGTTCTTGCTGAAGCTCCATCTGGCACTCGTAGTATTCGATGTCTTCTGGTGTGGTGTGCTTTTTCCAAAACCGTATTTCTTCTTCACGCTTGACGAAGTTTTCAAGTTTCTTCACACCTTTCACCTAAAAAAAATTTTAAAATTAATTTAATGATATAAATAGTTGTTACCTTTTGCTCTTTGAGGGAGGCTTCGGATTCCCAGGTGTTGTGGATGTGCGACCATTCTTTCCATTTGATTAGATATTGAACTTCGGTGCTATCGGGGTCGTTGGGATCAAAGTCAACATTGGGATCGCCATTTTCTTCGATGGCGTATATTGTCGTTTGATTTCCGACCACTATGAAAAATAGATAATAAAAATATAAGGGTTTATAGAAAAATGACAAACCTCCTTTCTTCCCTATTCGTTGGGCAAGGACTTTTCTATCGTTTCTGAAGCATCAGCAGGAGTAACGATATCAATTTCCGATTGCGCTTGGTCAATAATTTCATCGTCGTCCGTTTTGTCATCTTCAGAAGCTTCTTTGTAGCTCACAGATGTTGTCCCACGGCGAGATTTTGTTCTAAAAGAATTTAAATTTAACATGTAGAAAAAAAAGTTACCTTTTGTTTCGTTCGTCTTCAGAATCGTAGCTGGAATCTGAGGATTCGGAAAACGCTCGCTGTCGTATTCGGGTCTTTGGTTTCTTCTGAGGCTGAGGTCGAGGAGGTTGTCGCCTTCCCGGCGGTTTACTCGGAGGAGGCTTTTTGTCTTCTTTATCAGTCTCACTGTCATAACTTGTATCGGAATTCCAACTAAAAGACCGTTTAGAAAAACTTCAATAAAGAAAAAATCAGGACTAACGTTTTGGGCGGAGATTTTTTCACTTTTTTGACTTTATCGCTATCATCGCTGTCACCGGTAAAAAGACGATCGGGCTCCTTTCGCTGCCTGTTCGATCGTCGGATTCCATATATGTCCGGATTTTCCTCCCAGCACTGAGAATTCTTATTATAAAATAAATAATAAATTATTACGTAATTAAAATAAAAGAGGAAAATTACCTTTTTTATGCCATCTTTGTTGTCCTTTTCAACACTTGATCGGGAGCTTTTTGACTTAGAATCCGAATCACTTCCAGAACTCTTAGAAGACGACGAGGAAGATGAATCACTAAAAAAAAAAATTTAATTTTAATCGCTACTACAAAACAAAACCAAGGTTGTATATCAAAATGTAGTGATTCATTAAATAAATAAAAACTTGATATGATTCAAAGAAAAGAATATTCCATCTATATCCTTTCTGAAGTTACAATCTCAATTTTAATGTTTCGCTAAATGATAACAAGCTAAACTTCATAACTAGCGTAATGATTATTTAGAATATGGCCTATATGTAAAAACCATGATATTGCATTAGCTTTAAATACACAAGGGAAAACAGAAGCAGTAGAAGGATAAACACAAAACGATGATTTCTGGAAAAACAAGTACTGACAAAGCAAAGGTTTTTGGTGGAATAAGCATGTAATTGTTGCTGTGTAATGTGTGGGATTTGATAAGCAACTTGACGATTAAAATCTGAAAGATAAGAAGCAAACGACTAACCTGTCGGACCCGGAGCCGCTGGAGGACGAGTTGTCAGAATTATTCGCGTTACTTCTTTCCTGATCGCTTTCTGAGCCCGAATCATCTCCAGAACCATCTTGTTGCTAAAAAATAACAAATGAAAGAGTTAAAAGAAAAAAATTAAGAAAATCATTTAGTGTCTGTATTGTCGAGAAAATGCTGAAATCATGAGTAAAATAAATTCAATAAAGGTGTGAAGGCTTGATAGAAAAGCTAGTTTGAAGAAATGATGAAAAGCGACAATAACCGAAGGATTCCGGGTTAAAATTTGACGGCATTTAGACCCATGGGAGGTCGAAAAATGCGAAAAATTGGTCAAAATGGAAGAAAAATAGTTTTAGATTTTTGAGGTAGTTTAACACTTTTTTGATGCACTGATGGTTCCTGAAGAGTTCATTAACTACAAGAGAGTTAAGCTCTGACACATGTTGACATAAAAATTGAACGTTTAAGTCAAAATTGCTAAAATGGGTACATTTTAGATTTTAATCATTTTCACACAGGAGGTTCCCCATAAGATTGGTAAACTTTCGAGAATGAGTTTAGGAAGAAACACATATTAGAAAAGTGCAAAAAGGGCACTTTAGTGATGTAAACAAAGGCGTAGATGGGTACTTATGAGGCGTATTTTAGGTTGAAAATCAAACGCCCTTGAGACGGCAACGGACCGAAATAGACGAGAAACGGTTCCTGGATGTCTAGAGGAGATCATAATTGAAAGAAACTCATAAGAAAAGGTCCAAATTGATGAAAATGTTGACTTTTAGAGTGTGAGAAAAAATGACTCGATTTTTGAGAATGTGAAATCAATAAGGTCAGCGTGACGCGTTCAAGGTTATGCAACACGAAGAAAATACACAGCACTTTCATAAAAGATGTAAAAATCACAGAATTTAGCATAAAAAACATACCTGAGGCATCGTAAATAGAGATGTTTCAACCCAGTTTCACATTTAGAAAAATTATGTTAAAAAGGCTTTTAAAAAGTTATTTATTATAAAATTGAGGCTTAGAATGTTAGAATGAACGATAAAAATCGCCTGGAGAGATTAAATTGAAGCCGGAGAGGATCATAATCGAGAAATTTTTCCGTCTCGAAACTGGGTCCGTATTCGGAATTGAGGCGAGGGGATGACCGTGTCATGGACTTGTTCCAAGATTCGGGATCGAGTTCGACGTTCGAGGGAGCGAAAAACGTTGAGAATTTTGACCGAAAAGCGTTTCGGGAGGAAAAACGCGGGTAAGAAAAGTGTTTTGAGGGGCAAAATTCGTAGGTGTCCGCGAGAACGGTTATCGACTCAACGATAGAAATGCTACATAATGAACCACCACGCATTCAGTTTCGGCCATTTTTCTGACGTTCGCCTTGAAACGGGAGGTACCAGAATGCATTTCGGACGGTAAAGACTACGAAAGTTAGCGAAGGGGGGCATCCACGCTCACGGCCCGAAGGTTACCGCTTTTATTTGAATTTTATACTATCACAGCCAAGAGACCTCATTTTTAACTTCCAAAAAAAAATTAATTTTTTTTTTAGTAGGGAGAAATTTGATACTTCCACCCTTTGCGATAGAGGCATCCTTTGGGCAGAAAGCCTATTATTTCTACCTCGATATTTAAAAAAAAACTTAGAAAATTATTTTGAAAAAAAAAAACTACAAATTTTGAAAAAAAATTGAAAAAATAACTTAAGAAGTTTATGTGATACCCTCCACTTCTGGTTTTTTGGAAGGGTCCTCCAGACCCCGGAGGGTAAAATCGAATATTGATCTTTACCGATCTCAACTTTGTCTGTGGTGCCGGCCGGCCGTTACGCCGCCCCTAGCATTTTTCCGGAACACTTCACGGCCACAGTTTTGAACCGATTTTCACCACATTTTCTTTAGTTGGTGAACAAGAACGTAACGAGGGCGATTTTTGAATTTCGAAAAAATGGCGGAGATATGTCTGTTTGAAATTATAAAACACAATAACTTCTTTAAGGAAGTCAAAATTTTACCAAGTTCGTTGGTCCGATTTTCACCAAATTTTCACCAAATACTCCTTATATTTATAACAAATTTTTATTGTAATAAAAAAATAATGTTTTGTTGTTTTCCCCAAAAAATTTTTCAAGTTATTTTTTCCAACAATTTTTTTTTTGAAATTTTGTTTGTTTTTTCAAATTTTTTTGTTGTTTTCCCCAAAAAATTTTTTAAGTTATTTTTTCCAGCAATTTTTTTCTAATTTGTTGTTTTTTTTTTTCAAAATAATTTTCTAATTTTTTTTTTATATTTAATTTAGTATCAAGGTAGAAATAATAGGCTTTCTGCCCGAAGGCTCCATCGCAAAGGGTGGAAGTATCAAACTCCCTACTAAAAAACAAACAAACAAAATTTCAAAAAAAAAAGTTGTTGGAAAAAAATAACTTGAAAAATTTTTTGGGGAAAACAACAAAAAAATTTGAAAAAAAATTTTTTGAAAAGAGAAAAATTTGTCTAAAATCTTGAAATTATTCTTCCCCTCCTTTTGTACTTCCCCATCCCTATACTTCCCCTCCTTTATGCTTTCCCCCTCCGTTATACTTCCCCCTTCTATATTGTTCCTTCTCTTCAAGGAAGTATTGTTGGAAGCTCTTCAAACTAGTACTTTTTTATTTTTCACTCTATATCAATATGCTAAAGTCGTTTTGGAGAAAGACCAAAATATTTGTACGTTTTATTTTACGTCCAATAGTTTAATCATGGATTCCCAAAATTAGCAAGCTGACTCCTTTTACCCGGGAGAAACGCCATTCCCTTTAAACCCAATAAAAAAGGAGTTCTCTGTCAAAAAAGTAAGGATAACTACCGACAATCCTTCAAAAATGGGGTTCTTTTAAAGAAGGCGGGGAAAACATTAGTTATGTAAAAATGGGGTTTCTCTATCAGCCCAGTTGTGGGTACCAAAAAATCCTGTAAAAAAGGTTTTCTTTGTTTGAAAAGCCGGGAAGAACTGGTAAAATTGGATTTCTTCCAGTAATTGAGGAGGTGAGATGTAAAACTCGTTCGTTCGAATTTTTTCGAAATTAGGGGAAAAGAGTGATTCTGACGTATTTTTAACCGCTCTCTTCGAATATGACGTCATATTGTAAACATTATAGCTTGTTTTATGGTTTTTTGGCGGTTGAAAATAAAGTTTCGTTGCAAAACTAGTTCGTTGTAGTGGTCATAGAGATCACAGAACAACGAAAACACTAAGTGTTGGTCTGTGATAGAGATGCTAAAATTGCTCGATGCTAAGTTGGTTACCGCCACTTATGTTCGATAGCACAGAACAACGAAAACATGTTTTTGTTGTTCTGTGGACGATAGCACAGAACAACGAAAACATGTTTTTGTTGTTCTGTGGACGATAGCACAGAACAACGAAAACATGTTTTGTTGTTCTGTGGACGATAGCACAGAACAACAATAACACGTGTTATTGTTGTTCTGTGACGATAGTATATTACTCTGTGGTTACCGCTATAACCCAAGTTGGAGGTAACAAACGTACTTCCATTTTGATTTTGTTTTAAGTTCGGCTTATTTTGTAAGAGTGTTTTTTCATCATTTACTAAGGTTATTACGATGGCCTTAACAAAAAAAAAAAAAAAAAAAGTCTAAAAACGGAGAAAAATGAACCCGTAATGTTTAAAAGAGGCAACAGTACGTAAAACTTAAATTTTTTTTTACTTAACACTTTTCTCTCTTTCTAACCTATTGATTCTTATTTTTGCTTTCAGTTTTCTCTTTCTTTCAAGTTCTTATTTAAAACTTTTCTTCTTTCAAGCTTTAATGCACAATCTATTTATGTAATATTGTTTTTTAATTTCTTGAATCAATTTATTAATAATAGCGTTTTCTGCTTCTCTTTCTTTAGACACGTCTCAAAAAATCTTCCTTCGCTTCCTCAATACTACAATTACTCAATACTATTGTAGGTACCAAAATCCTGTTAAAATGAGTATTTGTCTAATAAGCTGGAGCAAATCATAAAAATAGGATTTCTCTGTAAAAAAAAAAAAAAAAAAAAAAAACCGCAGAAAACTCCCTAAAATTCTGTAAAAATGGGCTTTCTTTTCAAAAATCCTAAAAATTACGAATGACATGGGGTTTCTCTGTCGAATAACTGTGGAAAACTCCCATAAATCCTGTTAAAAGGTTTTTTCCTTCTTCTCTTTCGAACAAAGGTTTTTAACTAGGTAAAGAGTTATATCACCCTCAAGTCGCTGGTGTTTTCACATCGGAAAAATTCATTTGAGTTTTCGATTCCCCCCCCCCCCCCAAAAAAAAAAAAAAAAAAAAAAAAAAAAAAAAAAAAAAAAAAAAAAAAAAAAAAAAAAAAAAAAAAACGCTTTTTATTCCAGGTTTCCTTTCTCTGTTTCCAACGATTTTTTTGTCAAGATTTTCTGCAGACCCAAAATTTCACTTACTCCTTAAATTAAGTAGAATTTTTTGATATATGCGTATAGACATTTTATTTAGCTTCTCTGCCCAGTGTGGCCTGGGTGGGGAAAGATTTTGATTTTTTCTACCTCAATACAAATTTTAAAAAACCTGCTGCAATAATATCTCTTGCGGAAGTTTTTTCTTCCTCTCCTTTTAGAAAGATCCTTTCAGGGCCAGCTCCCAACCAGCCTTTTTTTTTGTACTTATTATTTCGGGTACATACCTTTCGCCATAAAGACAACTGGACATACTTACAACATAACATACTCTCGAAATAAAATGGACAAAATGGAGGATAAACGGTCAAATCGAAGTATTTTCAACATAAAATAACCTCTAAATAAAACGGAAGAAATAGAAAACGGTTTAAACCGTTTTTAAAGGATCTTGCAACTCGACATAATCTCGAAATAATCTCGAAATAATCTCGAAATAAAATGAACATAACGTGGAGGGGTTGAAGGGGACGGGCGGGCCCAAGGGGCGAATATAATTTTAACTCGGAAGTCTGACACATCCGCGCCCCTATCGTCTACGTGACTATAGGCTGACAGTTAACCCCCTTTTGCCATAAAACGAGCACATCCTCGCGAGAGGAAAAAATTAACCCCCTTGTGTCCAAAACGAGCTGATCCTCGCCCTACAGGGTGAGCAAATCCTCGCGAGAGGAAAAATCAACCCCCTTGTGTCATAAAACGAGCTGATCCTCGCGAGAAAAAAAATTAACCCCCTTTTGTCATACAACGAGCACATCCTTGCGAGAGGAAAAAAATTAACCCCCTTTTGCCATAAAACGAGCACATCCTCGCGAGAGGAAAAAAATTAACCCCCTTGTGTCACAAAACGAGCTGATCAAATATATTTCGTAGAGCTGTGTAGTAATGAATGAAAGTTTTAATTTTAAAATTAACAATGATAAAAGTACTTGGTTGCTCCTTTAACGTTTCGACTTCCGAGAATGAACGGTGGCGAGGAAGTAGGGGGTGTGCCTCATGCCTGTCAGCCTATAGTCAGTCACGTAGACGCTAGTGGCGCGGATGTGTCGTAACTCCGAGTTAGTCACGCTCCCGTCACCCTCTTCGCCGCTAATTGTTATGTTGAGATTATTTCGAGATTATTTCGAGATTATGTCGAGTTGCAAGATCCTTTAAAAACGGTTTAAACAGTTTCTATTTCTTCCGTTTTATTTAGAGGTTATTTATGTTGAAAATACTTCGATTTGACCGTTTATCCTCCATTTTATGTCCATTTTATTTCGAGAGTATGTTATGTTGTAAGTATGTCCAGTTGTCTTTATGGCGAAAGGACTGCCCTCATTATTTCATGTAAAATTATTTTGTAATTATAGAATTTTTAAAATTATTACAGAATTTTATCCGTCCTAAAAGATTGTAGAATACCCTTGAACTAGGAAATCAAAATAAAAAATTATGCAAAAAATGCATGGGTGATTCGTCAAGGTATGTCATTAACATTTTATTATGCACAAATATTATTTTTAATAATTTAGTTCATTCTTCATCTTTAAAACGAATATCTCTCATTTTAGGATTTCTTTGAGGGGTTCTCATTTTGCAAGATTTTCTGGTTCTTCTCGTTTTTTTTTTGTCAGAGAAACCCCCATTGTTAAATTTTTTAGGGCTTTTCCTCGGCTTTTTGACAATGAACCTTAATATTGATTTTCTGGAGTTTTCCCCATAAAATTAGCCACACATCTAAATTCTTAAGGCGTTCAAACTGAATAAGGAAAATCGAAAATTAAATTAAGATTGCTAAAAATCCCCATGTCTTGGGAATCCTTAGCCAAACCCTATCCTCCCAGGGATTTTTCCTATTCTCCATTTAGTATTTTTCCAACGTGTAAAATTTGTTATATTTTAACATATTAATAAGTTATGAACTGGAGCGCTTTCAGTAGAAAGAGGGAAATTTTGTTTAAGTTCATTACTAAAGCCTACATTTCGCAACACTGCCATCGCCAGTTCACAGTTGAGTTGAGCGTCGCCGGTTTGACAACAAACTATGAACATGAATGTGATAACAGCTTCTATGATAAAATTGATAAGGTGATTTTTATTTTTATTGCAGTAAAATTCTGTTCGTTAAGTCAATTATTGATATTTCTGTGCTTAACGTTAAAAGGAGAAACTGATAAAGGGTGTGTTTTTAAAATTTTTTTCAAAAAATAAAGACGTCTTTTATTTTCACTCTGATTATTTAAATATAAAACTGAAAGGGGTCCTTACAATAATTTAAAATTCGTAGACAGGGCCGCTTTGTTATAAAAAAAAAACTTATTGAAACATTTTTAAAAATAACCTCTTACTTAAGTGACCTAATATCTAAAAAGATGAGGAATTGCGTTTCGCAAATTGAATACCTTGTGGCTACAT